>NW_020869001.1:97500-105000 GCF_003789085.1 Penaeus vannamei | reverse complement strand
GATAGGGAACGGTGGCATTTTTTCTTCTAAATATTGCACCGGTTTTCCTTCATACAGCCTCGCTCCCCCACAAAATGATGATAATGATCATTGAGATGATGATAATAAACATCAATTTATCGAAGATGATTCGGGAAGTCCACTCTGCAGACCTTTGCCCGCCTCAAGAGCCTTTCTTGGGATCCTTGAGTGCAGGAGCGGCTCGAGAGGAGCCGGGGGGGGGGGGGGGGGGGATGGCGTCGAGGTCCAGCTCCGTCCTGCGGTCATCAGCCCTTCCTGTCGAAGTCTGTGGCTCTCCCTTTTTATCACGGTCCTTTACTTCCTTCCTCCCCAGTTTCGGTCTCATTTTTTTTATTTTTGTCTTATTTCCTCTCGCAAATATCGGATCTTCATTTGGGGCGATTTCGTGTGGTGCTTTTTTCTTATTTTTTCATTTTTTTTCCCTGCTGGGGATGTTGCTTATCTCTTATTTTTCATTTTATTATTATTATTATTTTTTTAATATTTTGTGAGTATTAGAGGTCTAGAATTTTAGTATGTGTAATGTATCTTGGGGTATGTTGTTCCTCAACATTACTTATATCCCTATTGGATATCGAATCATATTATGTCATATTTCACTCATAATAGATCTTGTATTAGTGTTCTTTTTAGGCATGTTGTTGATCCCTCGGCCGGAAGTTGCCTTTGTGTGCAGCTGAGAGGAAGCCACGCCGTTAAAGGAGATGCCAGCCCTTCGCCTAAATCATTGACTTGTGTCTTGGAAAGGAGCCGAGGCCGAGGTGGCCCCGCGACCCTCCCCCGGGGCGATATTGGCTGCTCCTCCAGGTTATTTGCTGTAGTTTCCGATTATGAGGCGGTTGAGGGATGGGGGGAGGGGGGGGGGTCGGTGCAGACTTCTTCTTGCTTTCTCTTTTTTTTTTCATTCTCTTCTCTCTCTCTCTCTCTCTCTCTCTCTCTCTCTCTCTCTCTCTCTCTCTCTCTCTCTCTCTCTCTCTCTCTCACTCACACTCACTCACTCACTCACTCAAACTCACTTTCTCATACAGATATAGATAGATAGATGTGTACATATATAATGTATATATAAATACGTATATATCTGCCTCATCTATGATTTTTTTTCCCTTTCCCTCTTCCCTTCCTTCTGTCATCTTCCCATTTTCCTTCCAGTCTTCCTTTCTCTGTCTCCCCCCTTCCACCCACTTTAATATCCTCCCTCCTATCTCCCCTCTCTTATCCTCGCTCACTCTCTCGTCTCCTCTCCTTTATTATCTTTATTTCCCTTCTGGTTACACGCTCCTCATTGTTCCCTTCCTCCGGCCTCGATCGACATTCTTTCCGTTTGCTCAGACATGCTGCTGCTGCCCCTCCGTTCGCTCCCTCCCCTCGCCGCTTCCCTCGCTCCTCGCGCGCTCCTCCCCTCTCCCGCTTTCCTCGCTTCCCTCGCCCCCTCCAGTCCTCTCCCTTTCCCTCGCTCCTCGCGGTGTTGCTTCCTCCAGTCCTCTCCCTTTCCCTCTCTCCTTCCCACTCGCGGTGTTGCTTCCTCAGTCCTCTCCCTTTCCCTGTTTCGCTGCTTCTCCAGTCCTCTCCTTCCCCTCTCCTCCTCGCGGTGTGTTGCTTCCTCCAGTCCTCTCCCTTTCCCTCCTCAGCCTCGCGGTGTTTGCTTCCTCCAGTCCTCTCCTTTCCCCTCTCTCCTCCTTGCTTCTCCAGTCCTCTCCCTTCCTCTCTCTCGCGGTGTTGCTTCCTCCAGTCCTCTCCCTTTCCCTCGCTCCTCGCGGTGTTGCTTCCTCCAGTCCTCTCCCTTTCCCTCTCTCCTCGCGGTGTTGCTTCCTCCAGTCCTCTCCCTTTCCCCCTCCTCTCCCTCGCGGTGTTGCTTCCTCCAGTCCTCTCCCTTTCCCTCGCTCCTCGCTGCGTGTCCTCTCCCTCTCTCCCGCAGTCTCTCCCTTTCTCCTCGCGTCCTTCCTCCAGTCCCTCCCTTTCTCCCCTCCAGCTCCTCGCGGTGTTGCTTCCTCCAGTCCTCTCCCTTTCCCCTCGCTCCTCGCGGTGTTGCTTCCTCCAGTCCTCTCCCTTTCCCTCGCTCCTCACGGTGTTGCTTCCTCCTGCTCGCTTCTCCCTACCATGGGAATTTCGCTCCGCCTCCCCCCCCCCTCTCCTTGCTGCTGCTCTTTCCCCTCATCCTCAGCCATGCTCCTCTCCTCTCTGTGTTCATCACTCCTCCTCGTTCATATCACTTATCCCCTCTTCCCTCCTCCCCCTGTCCTTCCTCCTCATTCATCCTTCTCACTCCCTCTCCTCCTCTCCCTCTTCTCTTCCCTCCTCTCAACTCTCTCTCTCCTCTTTCTCTTCAGCTACCTCCTTCCGTCCTTCCTCTCTTCTCTCTTTCCTCAACCTCCTCCTCCTCCTGTCCTTCCTCTCTTCTCTTCTTCTTCCAACCTCCTCCTCCTCCGTCCTTCTCTCTTCTCTTCTTCCTCCAACCTCCTCCTCCTCCTCCTTTCGCCCCCGTCTCCCTCTCCCCCAAGATGTAATAACCTCCCCTCCTGCCTCCTCTGGTTTCCCAACCGAACATAAATCGCGCTCTCGTTGTGTCTCCAAGAGCGCCGCTGCTCCTCTGCAGTTGCTCTTACTTCCCGGCCGTGTGGGTTCTCCTGTCTCTTTTAGTTCCGCTCTCCTCTCTCTCCCTCTCTCTCCTCTCTCTCCTCTCTGCTCTCTCTCTCTTCTCTCTCCTCTCTCTCTCTCTCTCTCTCTCTCTCTCTCTCTCTCTCTCTCTCTCTCCTCTCCCTCCCTCTCCTCCTCTCCTCCCTCCCTCCCTCTCCTCTCCCTCCCTTCCCTCTCCCTCCTCCCCTCCTCCCTCCCTCCCTCCTCCCTCCCTCCTCGCCTCCCTCCCTTCCCCGCTCCCTCCCCCTCTCCCTCCCCTCACGCCTCCCTCCCCTCCCTCTCCCTCTCCTCTCCCTCTCCTCTCCCTCTCCCCCTCCCTCTCCCTTCCCTCTCCCTCTCCCTCTCCCTCATCCCTCCTCTCTCCCCTCCCTCAGCCTCCTCCCTCTTCTCTCTCTCTCTCTCTTCTCTCTCCTCTCATCTCTCTCTCCATCTCTCTCTCTCTCTCTCTCCACTCCCTGCTCCCTCCCTTCCTCCCTCCTCACCTCTCTCTCTCTCCTCTCTCTCCTCTCTCCTCTCTCTCTCTCTCTCTCTCTATCTCTCTCCCCTCCCTCTCTCTCTCCTCTCGGCTCCCTCCTCCCTCCCTCCCCCTCCCTCCCTCCCTCCCTCCCTCTCTCTCTCTCTCCTCTCTCTCTCTCTCTCTCTCTCTCTCCTCTCTCTCTCTCTCTCTCTCCGCCTCTCTCTCGCCTCCCCTCCCGCCCTTCTCGTTTGCTTTTAATCTGCTTCGCTTCTTCTCTCTCTAAACATAGGACTTGCTGCGATTTTCTTTTTCTTTCGGATTTATTTTTTCTTTCGTGTTTTTTTCTGATTTTTTTTTGTCACTCGGGTTTTCTGCCTGGCTCTCGTCAGTTTCATATTGTCTGTCTTTTTTGTCTTTCACTTCGACCTTCTCGACTGCTTGGTCCTTTCGTGACTTCTCGCCTTTTTCCTGCTGAAAGGTCCCTTGTTTTCCCTTCCTCAAGAACGGTTCCCTCTTTCCCTCCCTCCCTCCCTTCCTTCCATTCCTCCTTAGCCTCCTTCTTCCTCCTTCCATCACTCACTCTCTTCACCCTCCTTACTTCCCTCCCTCCCTCCCTTCACCCTCCTTTCTCCCTCATTCCTCCCCCCCCTCTCCTTCACCCTCCTTTCTTTCCTCCTTCCTCCTCCTCTCCCTTTACCCTCCTTTCTTCCTCTTTCCTCCCATCTTCTCCCTTCCACCTCCCTTCTTTCTTCACCCTCCCTCGTCCCCCTCCTCCTCTCCCTCCTCCTTCGCTATGTTCCCGCCTTCCCTCCGGGCCGGTCCCTTCTCTCTGCTCGAGCGCTCGTCATGTCTTTCCTATGGCCGTTCATCCCTGTAGGAGACCTTCCTTCCTTCCTTCCTTCTTCGTTCCTTCCTGCTTTCCTTCTTTCCTTCCTTCCTCCTTCCTGTGTTCCTTCTTTCCTTCCTCCCCTCCTTTAGTCCTTCTTTCCTTCTTTCCTCCTTTCCTCCCTCATTCCTTTCTTCCTTTCCTCCTATCTTCTTCCTTCTACTTCCTGCCTTCCCTCACTCCTTCCTTCCTTCTTTCCTATCTTCCTGCTCTCCTTCCTTACCTCCATACCTCCCTCCTTCTTCCTTCCTTCCTTTCTTCCTTCCTTTCTTCCAGATATCCTCTTTCCGTCTTCCTTTCTCCCGTTTTCCTTGGGCTGTGTACCCTTCCGCGCAGATGACCCGCGCTTTTTCCCGCTCCCTTTGCGACGCGATCTCAATCTCTTCCTCATTCTTTCCTCTTGTCGCCTCAGGGCCCTCCTCCTGCTACTCCTTTTTTCCTTCCTCCTCCTCTCCTCCTCCTCCTCCTCCTCTTCTTTTCCTCCCCAACCTCCTCGATTTTTTCCATCGCCGCCTCCTCCTCCTCCACCTCGTATTCTACCATTTCCTCCTCATCCCTCATTCTCATCCTCATATTCTTCCATCTCCTCCTCATCCTCGAATTCTTTCACCTACTCATCATCTCGACTCCTCATCCTCGAATTCTTTTACTCATCACGTATTCTCCATCTCATCCTCGACGTCTTCCATCTCATCCTCATCCTCCTCTTCCTCGAATTATTTTACCTCCTCGTCCTCCTGTAGTCCTATAGTGTGCTGTGTAGTCCAGTGGTAACGTGATGGGCTGCTGACCTGCGTTCGGTCCTGCGCGCCGCCAGTGGATGGTCACCCCGGCCACTCCTTGCACACGGGGGGGGGGGGGGATTTAGAAGCAAAGTAAAACAGACAGTATGCCACAGCAAAGAATATCCATTGAAATAAATGGAATTGAATCTAAATCTTAAATCTTAAATCATCCGCCTCACCGCCTCCTCGTCCTCCTTCCTCCTCATCTTTCTCCATTTTTCTTTGCTTCTTTATCCTCTCCTTCTCCATTATTTCTTCCGTCGGCCTCCACTCGCCAGATTTTTTCCTGCTTGCTTCAGCGTCTTACAATTTCATGCCGCGTAACTTTCCCCTGTCCCCCCCCCCTCTCCCTCCCCTCTCTTCGTTCTTTTCCCTTCTTACCTTTCCTCTGCTTCCGTCATTTCGCTCAGCCGCTCACCTTTCGCCTTTTTTGTTTCATCGTCGTCATCGTCATCATTTTTTCCTTGTCTTCGTCATTATTCTTTTCCTCCTCCTCATCATCATCCTTTTCCTCCTCCTCATCATCACCATTCTTTCGCTCCTCCTCCTCATCGTCTTTTTCCTTATCTTTATTTTCTAGCCCCTCCTTTTTTTCTTTTTTTTCTTTTCTTCTCCTCCTCTCCCTCCTCCTCCTCCTTCCTCCTCCTCCCCTCCTCCCTCCTCCTCCTCCTCCCCCCTCCTCCTTCTCCTCCTTCCTCCTCCTTCTCCTCCTCCTCTCCTCCTCCTCCTCCTCCTTCTCTCTCTCCTATTCCTCCTCCCCCCCCACCTCCGCCCATTAAAGGTGTTCTCCACTTTGGGTTCTATGTTCCCGCGCCTCTCTTTATTGCTGTCCCCTGCTGTCTGGCATTGGTTTCTCCACTTCTCTCTCCCTTTCCCGTTCCTTCTCCCATTCTCATTTGTTTTCTTTTATTATTCCATTTCCCTGTCTCTATATCAGTCTCTCTCTCTCTCTCTCTCTCTCTCTCTCTCTCTCTCTCTCTCTCTCTCTCTCTCTCTCTCTCTCTCTCTCTCTCTCTTCTCTCTCTCTCTCTCTCTCTTCTCTTCTCTCTCTTCTTCTCTCCCTCTCCCTCCCTCTCCTCTTCCCTTCCCTCTTTCCTTCCCTTCTCCCTCTCCCTTCTCCCTCTCCCTCTCCCTCTCCCATTCCCTTCTCCCTCTGTAAATCAACCTGTTTTTTCTCTCTCTCTTTTGACACCATTTCCTCATTATACTGATTCTGCATCATCCGATTAGACTCTTACGGTCTATACTTCCGTTGTCTTACGTGCGCGTCTCTCCTCCCACATCTTCACAAACTTTGCTAAGAATGAAATACTCTTTCCCGGTGTCAAGAGTCGTATACATTTTGGTTTCCCAGGGCCCTCTCTCTCTCTTCTTTCCTTCTCTCTCCTCTCCTCCTTCTCCTCTTCCCGTACCTTTCCTCTCCTCTCCTTCCCAACCTCCCTCTCCTCTCACTCTTCATATTCCTTCTTCTCTTCCTTTTCTCATTTCTCCTGCTTCTCTTAATTTTCCTCTTTATTGTTCCTCCTTCTCCTCCTCCTCCACCCTCTCTTCTTCTTCCTCTTCCACTCACTTTTCCTCTCCCTCTACCTCCCGCTCTCCATTTCCCTCCCACTCTCCCTTTCTCCTTCCCTCTCCCTCTCCCTTTCCCTTTCCCTTTTTCCTTTCCCTCTCCCTTTCCCTTCCTTTCCCTCTCCCTTTCCCCTTCCTTTTTCCCTTTCTCCTTTCCCCTTTCCTTTTTCCCTCTCCCTTTCCCCTTCCCCCTTCCTTTTTCCTCTCCCTCTCCCTCCCGCTCTCCTGTACATCTATTTATTCATCAGGTGGGATGTGCGATTTCCATTTTGCGTTACGATTCGCAAGCCTTTTGATATTACCGTTGTTTTTTATGGGTCGTTTTTCTCGGCTTCCCTGCGAAATATGCAAATGTGAAGTTCCTTTTCCAAATATGATGTGCTGCTTTATTTTTTTTTTACACAATGGAGGATGTGATTGTTGTGTATGCTGTGTGAGTGTTTGTTTAGAAAATATTTGTACAGTCTTTCTTTTTTTATTTTGTATAGTTTAGGATACAGTAACACAATTTTTTCGTGGGTTAATTGAAAATCTGTTTTATTTAAAAAATATTCATTGCTTTATAAGATATATTTCTGTTGTCAATAGAATACTGATCTCCCCGTTGATTGGAAACAAACATTTTATACTGATTAGAAAAAGGGTAGAAACC
Organism: Penaeus vannamei; assembly: GCF_003789085.1. Classification (NCBI taxonomy): domain Eukaryota; kingdom Metazoa; phylum Arthropoda; class Malacostraca; order Decapoda; family Penaeidae; genus Penaeus; species Penaeus vannamei. Next base: position 97,993 of record NW_020869001.1, on the reverse strand, counting down.
TGTCCATCGGTTAAAAAAACAACAGAAATCTGTCCATCGACTGGGAAAAACAAGTCTGTCCACAAGTTACATATAAAAGAGGGAGAGGGAGATAGAGAGAGGGGGGGAGAGAGGAAAAGAGAGAGTGTGTATTTGTGTGTGTGTGCTGGTGCGTGCGGGTGCGTTTATGTATGTATGTGTGTGTGTGTGTGCGTGCGCGCGCGCGTGCGTAGTGCGTGCGTGCTTGCGTGAATGTGTATGTGTGTTTGTTGACGTGTCTACATATAAAGGTTGGCCTCTAGCGTGATTCCACTGCCACATGGTCTCGTGTGGCAGCGATTGGTCCGTGGACAAGGCCGTTTCCTTTTTCATTCCTCCCATTCATTCTCCATGTTTAGCTGTTCGCTCGTCGCTCCCGCTCCATTCTCCCTTCCCTCTTTATTGTCCTCGCAACTGGTCTTTTCAGCGTTATTTTGTTTTCCTTTTCGCCCTCGTGCTCTTCCGCGCCCACTCC
>NW_020869001.1:90000-92500 GCF_003789085.1 Penaeus vannamei | reverse complement strand
GAGGGGAGAAGCCGAAGAGAAGAGAAGAGAAGGGGAGGGAAGAGGAAGAGAAAGGGAGGGGAGAGGAAGAGAAGGGAAGGGGGGGGGAAGGAAATGGAGGGAAGGAGGGGGGGAGAAGAAGGGGAGTTAGGGAAGGGTGTGACTTGCGATACTCGGATGGGGGAAGGGAAGGGGGAGAAGAGAATGAGTAAGGGGGGAAAGGATAAGAGTGGAAGGGGAAGGTGTTGAGGGAGTTAAGGAAAGGAGGAGGCGAAGGGAGAAGGAAGGGGAGGGGAAGTAGAGGGAGTAGGAGAAAGGGCAATTGAGGAGAGGGATAGCGAAGGGGACGAAGGAGGGTGAAAGGGGGGGGGGTCTTTGCACGCAGGTGTGTAGTTTGTGGTCGATTGTGTCAAGGGTGATTTCTGCGTGTCTTTGTGCGTGTGACTTGTGCGAGTGTGTGTTCATTCAGTAGAATGGGTATGGCGACATCGGTGTGCACGTTTGTGGATATATGTGTACTGGCCTGCAAGTTTATGTACACAAGTAGATGCAGGTCAGTTTAGAGCGCTTGGTTAAGCCTGACAATGTGCCTTTTTACGCGTGATTTCCGAATCCGAGGCTTTTCCGAGCACTGTCTTTTGTTTCGGACGAGGTCGTTGTTGAGCCTCGTGCTGGGTGGGCGGGCCGATGGCTCGGAACGCGCCCGTGATGGAAGGGTTAATGCCACAGTGCAGAAGCTTCTCAATGTTACCGGAGACCCGGATGGAATTGCGTTAATGGATGAAGGAAACACATACCTGTGCATGCATGTGAGCGCATGCACATTCAAACGCACACGTACATGTGTGTGTGTATAAGTATGTGTATATATTTTATATATATGAGTGTGTATATATAAATATGTATACCAACAAGTTGGAATTTTAGACACCCGAGAACATTTCTCCTCCTCATCCTTTTCCTTTTCCTCCTCCCTCTTTTCCTTTTCCTCCTCCTCCCTCTTTTCCTTTTCCTCCTCTCCCTCTTTTCCTTTCTTTTCCTCCTCCTCATTCCCACAGCTGATCCGTAGAACATTCCAGAACCCCAGAGAGCCCGATCGGCGCCGCCCCCAGCCCCGCCGCGACGGCCCCTAACGAGTGCCTCAGCCCTCATCAGCGAGGCGTGGGCGGCGGCGGAAGCTGGAGTGGTTTCGCCGCCCGACTTGTCTTGGACTTCCTCGTATTTCCTTTCTTTTTCTCTCTCGTGTCTCGTTCGTACCCCTTTATTAATTATTTGACTCCGTTCATTATATTATTGATTTATTTACCCATTCCGCCAGATCGCACTCTCCTGCATGCCTTTCGCACGGAGGCTCACAGCTGTGTGGATATTTATTTTTCCGGGATCACTCTCGCACACATTAATATATATATATACTTTGGCACGACACTGTAACTGCGCTAGTGTTCAGTCGTCCGGGCGTTCGTTCACTCATTCGTTCCACTCTTTTCGTCGGTTTGTTCACTCACTTGTCCACCCATCCATCCACCCACCCACCCGCCACTCCACTCATTGACCCAATCACTTGCTGACTAAATCCTCCATTTCTTCGCATGCCTACAGACAGACAGATACAGACTGACTCGAACTCTTGACCTCTCTCAGAGGCACCAGAAAAAAAACGAAGCGCATCCTACCGAGAACGAGCTCGTATCGACGCGCGACTAACGAACTCGCGCCGCATCGTTTCCACGCGTCTCCCGGAGCTATGGACTCGGGAGGTGGAAGCGGAGGAGAGAAGAGAAGAAAAAGAAACGCTTTGGCCAAGGAGAGGATTTGCCAGCGACGTGACCCCTCGTGAATGCGAAAGGAATGGAGGCTGAGTGATTTCGAAGGAAGGGGCGGCCGTGTCCTCATGAGCGGGCGTGAAGGATTATGAAATGTATCTCGAGTGGAAGGAGAGAAGGAGTCGATGTTTTTGGATTTTTTCGGGGGTGGGCGGGGAGTGGGGGTGTAGATGACTAGGAAATATGGGAAAGAAAGAAATGACGGTTAGGTGTTTGATGAGAGGGATCCTGAAGGCAGAGGGAATATCCTGATCGGAGGGAGAGGCGATGTCGTTAGGGAGAAGCCATGTCCTGAAGGATAATGAAGTGTGTCCTGAGAGGAAGGAGAGGGACATATTGTTTGGATGTTGGAGGATGCGACGAAAGGAAACTCAGAGGATACATAGGAGGGCTTGCGCCATCCTGACGCGGGATGAGCGGGTGGGACGTCTAGCAGGATGTATAGATTCATGGAAACTGTCAGATCCGAACACAGGGAACACCCGAGCGAGCAGCGGAATGCGGGCTGCCGTGTTCACAGAGCTGTAAGAACCTGTCACGAGGGGCTTGAACCGGGCTGCTTTTATCTCACACAGCTGTTTGTGTACCCGTATAACTCCTCTACAGTAGCTCTGATTCAGTAATCTCTTATAAATCCCTTTAGCGAGCAGTTGAGAACATAGACCCCGGTGTTTGTCATAAGGGAGTTAGTGCTC
>NW_020869001.1:67500-82500 GCF_003789085.1 Penaeus vannamei | reverse complement strand
TTTACCACCACTTCCTTCTTCTCCCTCCTTTTCTCCTTTTCGTCATCTTATTCTTATTCTTTCTCCTCCTCCTCCTCCCCCCTCCCCTCCTCCTCCTCCTCCTCCCCCCTCCTCCTCCTCCTTCTCCTCCCTCCTTCTCCCCCCCCTCCTCCCCCTCCTCCTCCCTCCTCCTCCTCCTCTCCTCCTCTCCTCCTCCTCCTCCTCCTCCTCCTCCCTCCTCCTCCTCCCTCCTCCTCCTCCCCTCCTCCCTCCCTTCCTCTAAAGCAACAACAACAACAACAACTATTATTACTGCCATTACCATCATTATCATATCCGTTTATCCGGCTTCCCTCGACTTGCAACCGCGCCTCTCGAAGGACATCATTATTGCAGCGGCGATACAAATTGCAGAGTGCAGAGCTTGCAAGGCGCAGATGTGCCACGAGGAGGTTCATGATGACAAGATCATTCATCCCATTAAAGTCATGCATTGTCTCGAGCGAAAGGGGGAGGGGGAAAAGAGGGAGAGATAAGGAGGCAAGAGAGGAGGTGGGATGGAGAGAGGAAGGAGGCAAGAGAGGAGGTGGGATGGGAGAGAGGAAGGAGGAGGAAAAGAGGGGAGATAAGGAGGGAGGGAGAGGCGGAAGAGACAAGAGAGGAGGTGGGATGGGAGAGAGGAAGGAGGAAGAGAAAAGGGGGGATTAAAAGAGAGAGACAGAGGAAAGAGGGAGAGATGGAGAGGGGAGATTAGGGAAAGGAGGGAACGGAGAAAGAGGGGAGAAAGGGAGGAAAAGTGGGAGAAAAGAGGAAAGAGAGAGGGGGTGAATCGTGATGTGGTGGTAAGTTTAGAGAGAAAGAGAAAAGTTGAAAGAGACAAAGGAAAGGAAGCGGAGAGGGTAAAGAGAATGATGGAGTAAGGGAGAAGAGGATAGAAAGGAGAGAATGGCGGTTGAGATTAGAGGGAAGGGAAAGGGGAAGAGACAGAGAGAGAAAGAAAAGGAGAAAGGAGGGGGAGAGTGCAGAGAAGGTGGGGGGGGGGAGAAGGGCTTTTATGCTAAATGAGAGATAAGGAAACGGAAAGGAGGTGGGAGAGATGAGAGAAGGAGGGAAGAGGGAACGACAAGAAAGGGAAGAAAAGAGAGCGAAGAGAGAGGAGGGCTGGCGGAATGGGAAACTAAATTGGAGAAAAGGGAGGATGGAAAAGTGACAGAAGATGGTGTAAAATGAGGAAGAGGAAGTGGACGATAATATGAAATGTAATCGAGAGGAGGAAAAGGAAAGAGACAGAGAGGAAACCAAATGGAATGACATGCGGAGAGGTGAGATAAGGGTAAGAGGAGCCAAACTAGATATAAATGAGATAGATAGATAGATGACATGAGAGTGAGTATAGGTAATGAACAGATGATATGAGAGTAAACACAAGTAATGAACAGACGATGTGAGTGAACGTAAGTAATGAACAGATGATGTGAGAGTGAACGTAAGTAATGAACAGATGATGTGAGTGAACAGAGGTAATGAACAGATGATATAGAGTGAGCATTAGCAATGAACAGACGATGTGAGAGTGAACATAGTTAATGAACATATGATGTGAGAGTGAACGTAAGTAATGAACAGATGATGTGAGAGTAAACAAAAGTAATGAACAGACGATGTGAGAGCGATAGGGAGAGGAATGAATGGCAGGAGAGACAACGCGCGCGAGAATACATTGCTTGCGAGAGCCCCCCCCCCCCCCCCTGATGGCCGCGTCAACACAACTTTATGCGCGTCCCGGCAGCCTGTATGGGCCCCTTTCCTCCTCATTATGAAGCCTCGTCGCTGGTCCGCTGAATGTCTTCCTCTCTTCCTCCTCTTCCCCCTCTCCCTCCTCCTCCTCCTCCTCTCCTCCTCCTCCCCCTCTCCCTCCTACTCATTATCATTATTCTGCACCTCCTCTTCCTTCTAATCCATCTCCACGTCGTCACCCCACCTACTCTCGTTAGTCATCTCCCTTCCTCTTTGTCTTCTTCTTCTTCTTTCTTTTCCTCTTCCTCTTCCTTTCCTCCCCCCTTCCTTCCTTACCTCCCTTTCCTCCCCTTCTTCCTTCTGATCCTCCCCCCTCCCCCCCCCTCCCCTCCCCTCCCTTCCTCCCCTCCCCTTCCCTTCTCTTCCCTTCCATCTTCCTCCTCCCCCCCCCCTCCTCGACCGCCTTGGCCGTGTAAGCTTGGCATTCGAGAGCTTTTGTGACCTTAGGCTGCAGGAGAGAGCCCGTGGGCGGGGAGCGCCCCCCCCTCCCCCTCTTCCATGGTTTCAATCTCCTCTCCTTTTTCTTCTTCTTTTATTCTTCCTTCTTTTTTTTCTTTCCTCTTTCTTTTTCTTCTGCTTTCCACGTCTTTCTGTTATTATTGATATTACCTTTTTGCGGCTTCTTCCTCGCATTGCATCTCCCGAGGCGGGAGATGCATTGCTCCCTCTTCCCTTTCCTCTTCCCCTCCATCGCTCCCCTTTGTCCCAATTCCGTTCTTCCACTCCACGTGCTCAACACCCCCCCCCTCCTCTCGCCCTTCCCTCCCCCCACACTTCTAAGTCTGTTTGCTTTGAGAGCTTTGGGATGGAAGGAGATGAATAAGAAATCAAAGGAAGGTGGGAATGAAATGGGAAGGGAAAGTATAAGAAAGAAAATGCGTCTTTGCTGGGAACGGCAGCGCGTTTGGATGAGGGCGCATCTATGGTAAAGACTTCATATGCGCGAACAGCCAAGGACGATTCCTTTTTATCAGATCTCCGGCGAGGCGTCGAACCCTAAGCCTTTCAGCGTTACAATCAGGCTTTGTGTCCCTCAGAAGGTGTTGAGCTGGCAACACTGGCCTCCTTTAAAATCCCTGACAGCACTGATCTGGTAACGATGTTCTCCGCGCGTCCTCTTACTCGGCGCCCCGAACACTGCCTCGCTCAAGGGGCCTTCTGCAGGCGCCGATCGAGGTCTGGGGACGCGCTATTTTCGTCCGCCTGATTTGCGGAGGATCTTTATTTTTTTCTCTTCGCCTCTTCAGGTACTCTCTGCCCACTTCGCCTGCCGATAGTGTTCCCCTTCGGCGTCCCCGGGTTTGTTGTGGACGGACGGGCAATAACGGACAGAGGGGAGTGGCAGAGAAAACGCCCCACTTCGGCTCTCCATAGTGAAAGGTTGACGTGGCAGTCTCAGCCTTTTAGAAGTAGATGCCACGTGTCCTTGATAGTCGGTCGGTTGGTCAGTCAGTCAGGCAGTCGCTCACTCAGTCAGTCGATCGCTCACTCAGTCAGTCGGTCGGTTGGTTAGTCAGTCGGTAGGTCAGTCAGGAGAGAGAGAGAGAGAGAGAGAGAGAGAGAGAGAGAGAGAGAGAGAGAGAGAGAGAGAGAGAGAGAGAGAGAGAGAGAGAGAGAGAGAGAGAGAGAGAGAGAGAGAGAGAGAGAGAGAGAGAGAGAATGGAGATTTATGTGCTTTCACACTGAGAGCCATAATTTCCATGATGTGTCCTGCGCTTACAAGCTGTGAACTGCGCTGTTGACGGCGGGCGATGGCGCTGGTGGCGCTGCTGCATTCGACGGATTTCGCCTCCAAGTTCCGGGGGGGGGGGGGTCTTCATCCTCTCCCACCGCCTCGTCATTTCGGGCGGAGATTGGGAGGCGGGAAGGCTCTCGGTGGGAAGGGTTGGGGGTGGAGGTCGGAGTCTGGAATTCGGTTTGTGGGGTGGGGAGGTTTAAGGGGGCGTTGTATGGGATCGGGGTGGGGGTGAATGTTAGGGGGGGGCGCTGCATAGGGTGGGGTTGGTGGAGGGCTCTGTACGTGTAGGGGGTAGGGGTGGGGTGTGGATGAGGTGGGGAGGCGTTGTGTAGGCTGGAGCTGGAGGCGGGAGTGCGGGGTGTGGTATATGGGGTCGGGATGAGGGTTTGGGAGGTCGCTGTATGAGGTCGAGGAAGTGGGATGTGAATGGAGGAGGAGGAGAGGGGTTTAAAGATTAAAGATTAAGTTTAAATTCCATTTGTCACAATGGATATTCTTTGCTGTGACATGCCATCCGCTTTATTTTGCTTCCAAATCTCCCCCTGTGTGCAAGGAACGGCCGGGGTTACCATTCACTGGCCGGGCGGGGGACTGAACGCGGGTCTGCATGATTGCTAGTCCAACACGCTAACCGCTGCGCCAGCACAGCACACAGGGAGGGGGAGGGAGCGCGGTGTGGAGTGGGAGAGCGCTGTATGGGAGAGAGTTGTGAAGGGGAACGCAGAGGATTAGGCGACAGATAGCACGAGGCCATTTAGGTCGTGTTTTTTGTTTCGCGAGGTTAGAGAGGACCTCGAGCCCAGTGCGGGACTGCCACGGGGAATGAGTGGGAGAAATGCGTTCGGTGGAAAATGAGGAATATGATCGAGTCGATTTCGGGTTGTCTCTCCGAACCCAAGGACAAAAATAAAGGGTGGGCAGAAAGGTCGAGCAGAGGAGCGAGCGTGAGCAGGCAGGTCAGCAGTAGTACAGGTCAGCAGGAAAGAACGTGTAGTATCGACCATAATTTAAAGGTGTACACACAACCCGACCCATGAGGCAACTCCTCGGCCAGGGAGTGCCCGGGATTGCAGGGCATTGCAGGCCGTGGTTCTGGTGAACTGTACTGCAGTGTAGGTTGTGGTGTTTGCGTTCTGGTTGTTGGTGAAGGGCGACGTTGCCGTATGACGTCCCTCGCCTCAAGTCGCGACTCGGCCTCTGCGGTCCGACCTGGAGTGCAGGCCAGGAGCTGCGGCTTAAGCCCTGTCCCTCTTTCCCCGCTGGAGGAGGAGTGCTCTGGACGGCTCAAGTGTCGTGCCCGACGACGTGCGGCCATTCCTGCGGCTGCTTTCTCCTCTGCTGCAGATGATTGGCTTGGCGGAGGGGACATTTCCGCCCTCGGGATTACGGGCCGCTTAATGACACTGCCTTCGGGCTCGGGATAGAGGAACAGGGACTAAGTAGAACGGAGCCTAAACGAAGTGGCGGACAATGAGGGCGCAACGGCTGGGTAGCCCCGAATGGGAAGCCAGCCGAGTGGCGAAGGAGGGAGGCAAGGCGAGGCGAAAAGGGGAGGCAAGGCGAGGGACAGGAAGGAGCAAGGCGAGTGGAAAGGAGGAGGTAAGGCGAGGGGAGAGGAGGGAGGCAAGGCGAGTGGAATGGGAGGAGCAAGACGAGGCTAAAGGGGTGGGCAAGGCGAGAGGAAAGGGGGAAGCAAGGCGAGAAGAATGGAAGGAGCAAGACGAGGCGAAAAAGAGGGAACAAGGCGAGGGGAAAGAGGGAGCTGATCCGAGGGAAGACGAGAGACGCGCTGTTTCTGGACGCGTCGGGTCTCGTTGAAGCCTCAGGTTTAAACAGACGTCGGGGTTATAATAGGCGCAAGTGCTTGTCAGCACTCTTTTCCGCCCCCCCCCCTCTCTCTCTCTCTCTCTCTCTCTCTCTCTCTCTCTCTCTCTCTCTCTCTCTCTCTCTCTCTCTCTCTCTCTCTCTCTCTCTCTCTCACTCTCACTCTCTCTCTCCTCTCTCTCTCTCTCTCTCTCTCTCTCTCCTCTCTCTCTCTCTCTCTCCTCTCACTCTCACTCTCACTCTCACTCTCTCTCACTCTCACTCTCACTCTCTCTCTCTCTCTCTCTCTCTCTCTCTCTCTCTCTCTCTCATCTCTCTCTCTCTCTCTCACTCTCACTCTCACTCTACTCTCACTCTCACTCTCACTCTCACTCTCATCTCTCTTCTCTCTCTCTCTCTCTCTCTCTCTCTCTCTCTTCTCTGTCCTCTGTCCTGTCGCTGTCCTGTCTCTGTCTCTGTCTCTCTCTCTCTCTCTCTCTCTCTCTCTCTCTCTCTCTCTCTCTCTCTCTCTCTCTCTCTCTCTCTCTCTCTCTCTCTCTCTCTCTCTCTCTCTCTGTCTCTGTCTTCTCTGTCTCTGTCTCTCTCTGTCTCTGTCTCTCTCTGTCTCTGCTCTCTGTCTCTGTCTCTCTGTCTCTCTGTCTCTCTCTCTCTCTCTGTCTCTCTCTCTCTCTCTCTCTCTCTCTCTCTGTCTCTCTCTCTCTCTCTCTCTCTCTCTCTCTCTCTCTCTCTCTCTCTCTTCTCTCTCTCCTCTCTCTCTCTCTCTCTCTCTCTCTCTCTCTCTCTCTCCTCTCTCTCTCTCTCTTCTCTCTCTTTTCTTCTTTCTTCTTTCTTCTCTCTTTTCTCTTTTCTCTCTCTCTCTCTCTCTCTCTCTCTCTTCTCTCTCTCTCTCTCTCTCTCTCTCTCTTCTCTCTCCTCTCTCTCTCTCTCTCTCTCTCTCTCTCTCTCTCTCTCTCTCTCTCTCTCTCTCTCTCTCTCTCTCTCTCTCTCTCTCTCTCTCTCTCTCTCTCTCTCTCTCTCTCTCTCTCTCTCTCTCTCTCTCTCTCTCTCTCTCTCTTCTCTCATTTTTCTCTCCATCTCCCTCAGCCTCCCCCTCCCCCTGTTTCAGTCTGTCTCACTCACTCTATCTCATTCCCTCTCATCCTCTGTCTCCCTCTCCCTTTTCCACAGCTTGTTACTTCTGTCACACTAAATTCGTCTCATTCATATTCATGTCGGAAGAGAAGGAACTTGTTCAGATACAGTCCACAAAGGTATGTATTTCCCGTAGCTTGTTAACTTTGCTTTAACGAAGAATTTAATTAATGTCTGAGGGCCACCTGTGCGTCCGTTGGCACTTGACAGGCGGGTTTTATAAACTGTTGAGTCGTTTTTTTAAATTTGTTTCGTATCTTTTCCCCGTTCATTTGGTGAGGATACACTGCGAGGGAAGAATCCGTTTTGAGCGTTCAGGTGTTTCCGTTGGAGGGTTACCTCTTCGTAGACAACCGTCTTTGTTGCTAATAAGGTTTTACATGTTAGGCGGATCGGTGTCAGATGTAGCAGTTATCCGCACCTATTTAAGTCTACAATTCAGTTTATTAGAAATATATTTCTCAGTTTTCATGCCTTCATTTATCTATTACTATTTTCATTTTTATTATTATTATCATTATTATTATTATTTACAGAAGCTGGTTTTCTCACATCCTCTTTGGCGTGCTACAAGTGCATGCAGCGCAACCCTCACTCGCAAAAATAGACGGAGGAGATTTCTGAGCGCGTATTATGGTCAGGAGTATATCAACAAAGAGGTTTCCCGCCGCCATCTTTGACGTCACGCGGTAATTTTAGTACCCCTTTTGCAAGCACAGTCTTTACACGACAAGGGATGCGAACGTTCTTGTCGTGAGATGCTAAGGATTTGTTTTCCATTTGGAGTAATCGGCGCAGCCCTCGATCCCGCGGAGATTACGGGCGCCATTGGGAGTCTAGAGGCGCGCTGCAACTCGCTGCAACGCACTTCCGGTGTTTACACTAAATATTTCCTCGCGTGAAATTTACTGGTGCTAAATTTAGCGACTGGAGACAAAGTGGGAGGGAAAGAGCGAAAGAGTTTTTTGTTTATTTATACGGAGTCCCAATGGAGCGAAAAGGAGTTAATTGCATTACCTCGACAAGCCGCCAATCCGTAAGCTGATCTAGGGAAGCCGTGTGAAGCGAATCGGACAAGCGAGCAACAATGGTTGTGTAGGGAGTTTCAGGCGGAGGCTAAATGTGAGGAAGTTGATTATTAAAGAAAATTACCTAGCTGAAGTCTTAGTTAATTAAGGAAGTGTAACAGTTTGATGAAAGAGTGGCGCTAAGGCCACCCGATTTCTGGCGCTAAGGCCACCCGATTTTCGCTCAAGCAGTTCCAGGAAGAGGATGAAATTAACGCAACCTCAAATATTTGTTATGATTCAACAGCGGTGGAAAGCCGCGGCCGCACGCGCCGGCAGGGGCGACACGGCCGCTCTCCGGACCGCGACGGCCTTCGGGAGCGGGGCCGGCATCTCCGGCTACAGCGACTCCACAAACGTTAACTTCAGTCACCTCCCGCCTCGCGCAGGCAGCAACACGTGATGATTAGGACCCAGATAACAGAGGTCAACGGTATATCGAGTGCGTTTTTCCATTACATTGTTTCGTTCTGTCGCTCTCGGGTACTTCAGGCACGGCACGTTCGTCAGGTTTGCCTCGCACGCGCCCCAGCGGACAGGCGGGAGGATGTAATGTGCGGGCGCGAGTGTCGACCGACAGCAGCCCTTTAAAGCCCGACCAGAACGTAACCGGCGAGCCCGTCGCCGTTCGGAATGGCCGAGCAGCCACGGCTTGGCCATCAGCATCCGCAAGGATACAGAGGACTCACTAATGGTGCCGCCACTTTCACTGAAAATGCACCTCATGTCCACGCCCTCGGGAGGCGAGGAGCGAAGCAGAAAGCGATCGGCGCCTTATCCTAGCACAAACATATCTCCACCTGTTGCGCGGGCTAGGATTGGGGGGAGGGGGAGGGGGAAGGGTGGTTATCCTGCGTGACTAACATTGCATCCTTCACATAGCTGGCACACCGCCGCCCCGCCTCGACACAGCTTGGCGCGCGTGACCCAACTGCCGATTGCACCTTAGGGCGGAAGGGGGGCTGGGCGGGGAGTCCCACGGAGGAGGAGTTTTTTAGGGGGAGATAGGGTCCTGTTGGGCATCGAGGCCCTGGATTCCGTGTGGCAGTGTTAGAAAGAGTGTGAGTGTCCTAGGTGAGCTTGAGGACCTTAGACGGAGTACGATGGCCCTGGGGAGTGCACGGCGCCCCTGGGGTAAATGCCATGGTCCTATAGAAGTGTGACGTTCCAGGGAGAGGGTGAAAGACCCAGGGAGAGAGTGGATGCCTCGCGGGGGAGAGAGCAGCGACTATGAAAAAGTGTGAGGGGACGAGATGAGGGGATGAGAAGGGCAGCCGGAAAGACGGGGCAGTATGTGGGAACGAGCTGGAGGGAGGAGGGGGAGGGGGGGGGGCGCCGGGAATGTCTGAAGGAGGGCGAGAAGTTGTTGCACAAGTACGAGAGATCGGAAGTGAGTTGAATGGGCCTTCCAGGAGCTGGAGAGTGGCGGTAGGATGTGTGAGCGTCCTTCAGGAGGTGTGAGTGACGTGCAAAAAACTTCGGGGAAGATATGCGAGGGGGTTCTCCATCAAGTCTAGTTAATTTGCATATGTCAGCCTCAGGGCAAATTGTTCCCCGGCGGGAGGACAAAGACAAAGGCGGAATGGAAGAATCAGAGGAAGGGAGGGAGAGGGGAGAAGGACGCTGGTAGAGAAGGAGAGAGAATCAGAGAGACGGAAAAGTGCATATAGAAACTGACGGGGAAGCAAGGAGAGAGAGAGAGAGAAAGAGAAGGGGAAGGGGAGAGTGACGGAGAAATGGAAAGAAGTGCAGAGACAGGGAGAAGCGAATGAATTAGTAAATATATAGAGCCAAAAAGAAGAGCCGGAGAAACGGAGCGGAGCCTCATGAAATCTGGATTGATTGTGAGTACCCGATGGTTCATGAGGCCACGCTGGTAGCGTGACAGGCGAAGCGACAAGTTGCACTTACCGGAGCAGATGAGAGACGGTTTCTTCAAGTTGGAACTAAGACGACGTCAGTTCTGGGAGAGGAAAATTGGTAAGAAGTGGTTAAAAGAAACGAAGAGGGAAATATGGAAAGGCGGTTCAAAAGCACAAAAGGAAACGGCAAGCCTTGAATCTGTATTGTAAAAAAGAAAAAAAAGAATCCACCCTGGCTTTGTGCGTCACATTCTTTCCGACTCCCAGAGGTCTGAGGGCTGTAGCAGAAATCATTGCAAACAGTATATAAATGGAAAATTTCCCGCGGATGATATAGCAGCCGGGCAACGGTGTGCTGCAGCAATCGCGAAGACAAGCGTGGAGTCAGCGGCGGCGCGGAACAAGCTATTTGGAAGAAGAATGTAAACTGTTCTCTAAAGTTCCACGTACTATATATCTCAGTCGCTCAGTGTCGTGTAATACAGCCTTTTGAGCTTCCTGAAGTGAAGCAAAACGTCCAAAATGTGAGGAGAGGTTGATCCGTGGCTTTAGGAGACGTACTTACATGTCGTAATGCGAGGTGGAGCAGTAATAGTTTAATGTGCCAGTATATCACATCGTAAAAAGCGCCACTTTTAAAATAACGATAAGCGTCTCTTGAGAAGAACCCCCCCCCCTCGCCAAAGCAGCTGTTATAGAGGCATTCGGAGAGGATCGATCCGGCTGATTTAAAGAGCGACTTCAGGCAGCATATCTCCGATAGATATTTGCATTTCGGGACTTTATTCGGAAGAAATCGGGGCAAGTTTAGTGAATGGGCGATGTGAGCCTGGCCTGGCACTCGCTGTAATGGGATTCTTTTCCCGAATACTTTGTCGGACATGGACGTTTCCGCGATGGAGATCGAGCCCGGGGGACGGTTGCTAATCTGCGAGGACGGGCGCCGCGGTCGCTTTCCAGAGGAAAACTCCGAACATTTGTTTCGGGAGGATGAGGACAGGTGACCTTGTGCCAGACCGCATCCGAATTCCCAGTCGGGCTTGGCCAGAAGGACGGGGATGCCCCGGGGACGATTCGCGGACGACGCGAAAGGCGGAACGGGCCGTTGCGAAGGGAAGCGACGGCTCCCGTGCGCGCCCGCGGAGGAGGCTGCTCCTCAACCCAACGGCCTCTCCGAGATCGCGAAAGGTCAGGTCGAGTCAAGGGCTTTAAAGCGGAGGGGCCAGGGCGCGGGCACTCGCTAAAAGGGCATGCGTTAACAAACATGCATTCGTATTCGTTCGGTCATGCAGCGACGAACTGGCAGGCTTTCAGACAATCTTGCAGCAACGGACAGTCGGTCGGTCAGACTGTCATACAATACTGGTCAGTCGTTCAAATAGTCATGAATACAGAACAATCAGTCGTTCAGTCATGCAATTCCAAGAAATAGTCATTCAAGCAGTCCTGGAACAACGAACAGTCTATCGTTCAAATACGTCATGCAGTAACGAAACAGTCAGGCAGTGCCAAATAATCAGTCATTCAATCGTGCAGTACCGAACAGTCAGTCATTCAGTTCATGCAGCACCGAACATCGTGTCAGTCAGCCAGTCATGCAACACCAACCAGTCAGCCAAAGCGTGGAATCGCGAAGGAAAGGCGAGGGAACGAAAGGAGAGGGAGCGAAGGGCGAGGAGGGGGCGAAAGGCGGAGAGGGAGCGAAAGGCGAGAGAGCGAAAAGCGGCGAAATGAGTACAAGTGAAGCAGATCAGGATGCCGCGGCGTGTTGCGTGCTGCGCATTCTTGCCGCGCCAACCGCCACCTGATCGCGAGAACAGGGCGGCCGATTGCAAAGTCATGTGCATGAATTTCGGTCGAACAGATTGGACGAACTCGGTGATCTGGGCTGTCTTTTCACTCTTTGTCGGTCTGTGTTGGTATCTCTCTCTGCCTGTATGTCTGTCTCTCTCTCTGTCTCTCTTCTTTCTTTCTCTTCTTCTCTTTCTCTCTCTCTCTCTCTCTCTCTCTCTCTCTCTCTCTCTCTCTCTCTCTCTCTCTCTCTCTCTCTCTCTCTCTCTCTCTCTCTCTCTCTCTCTCTCTCTTCTCTCTCTCTCTGTATGTATGTCTTTTCTCTCTCTGTTTGTCTGTCTCTCTTCTCTCTTTCTTTCTCTCTCTCTCTCTCTCTCTCTCTCTCTCTTTCTCTCTCTGTCTGTCTCTCCCTGTCTCTGTCTCTCTTCTGTCTCTCTCTCTCCTTCTCTCTCTCTCTCTCTCTCTCTCTCTCTCTCTCTCTCTCTCTCTCTCTCTCTCTCTCTCTCTCTCTCTTCTCTCTCTCTCTCTCTCTCTCTCTCTCTCTCTCTCTTCTTATTTGATTGATTGGTTAATTAATTAGATAATTGATTTGATTAATTTATTCATCATATTTAAGTTTCCTTGTCTCTGTATCTCTTCGCATCGTCTCTTCCCTCTTTGGCTCAAGTCACGTGAGGCCTCTCTAAGTGAGCGGGGGGGGGGGCTGACCCCGGCCGAGTCACGTGACGAGAAATTGCTTTGACAGCACGCGACATTCTTGTTCCGAGAATACGAGAATGATCGAAAAAAATCGGCATACTAAAATAGGCATAGTATGTAGTAGGAAAAACAGACTATAATAAAAACAAAAGTAAAATACGTGTTTCGTCCGGAAATAGAACCGTTGTGCTTTTTTAGTGTCAATGGGTGCCAGTGTGTTTGTGGCGGCCAGTTCTTTTCAGCTGCACTCACGCGGGGTTCTCTATTTTTTTCACTCTCTTTAAACGCTTAGTCCTTCACATTCTTTTTTAGGTGATAATGAAAATGGATTCTCCCAAAAACTCTATTTCTCTGAGGCGCTGCACAGGTGGCCAGCCCATCAGCGTCTTATTACTAATACATTAAATTATTCAGAAATTCACTTTAGCGAAGAAAGTGCCTTGGGAAGGGTAATCAGAGTAGAAAATGCCCTGCGGAAATTATGCATTCGGTTACGTAATTATTCTCTCAGGTGCTGGCGACCGTGCCTGGAATCTCGGGATTATCTTGGACTCCCCTTCGCCCTTATGTACCCTTTGGATAAAGACGACCGACGTCTTGCTTATTTCCTGCTGTGTTGCTTAGTTGATTAGAACAACGAAGGCAAAGAGGAATTTAACGTTCACGCATAGGAAAAGGCTTTTCAGTGTTTGTTATATTAGTAAGATAAAAAAGAAAGAAAAACAAGTAACTTTATTTCGTGAAACTTTACAAGGAAAGCTGTAATGGAGTTTTGAAAGAAGTTTCAGTAATTAACACAAGAAAAGCAACAAACATAATTAGCATCAACTTGGGGAGGAGGCGAATGTGATGCAATTGCCCTCCCTTTGCCCGCGCGCTTTCAGGCAAGAAGCGACGCGGCGGACTTTGTCGCGTGCAAACATCGCCCCGGCCTTTTGCCGTCAAAGTCGCCGGGCCGGGGCTTGAAAGGCCGCGCTCAGACCTCCTCATCGCGTTAATGCATTCACTTTACTCAACGGAGGAAAGTACACAGGGAGCAGCAGAAGGTCGTCCGCAGGCGCTCCTCCGGCGCAGCTTCAGGACGCCTCCCCGCCGAGGGCGTCCCGGAGATCATAGGCGGCAGGACATCTTGCAGAAGGGAGCCTGGCGTGGGAACTGCTTCGTCTTGAGAAGCGTGTGGGATGCTTGCGAGGGAAGAAAGTGAGGCAGAGTGAAGCTCGTGTGCAATGTGGCATTCCTCCGCACTCCAGAGATGTTTCTCATAATGCGTGAAGTCCGTTTTCGTTAAAGATCCATTAAAGAAAACGTAGAGGCGGCCCCGCAGACACTCCGCCTCGCAGCCCATCGTCAGAGGAGACGGCTTCGCTTCTGTAAAGACCCCGCAATAACCGCCATGATTCAGGAGATGATAATGGGAAGGAATCCAGTCGCTGAGTAGAGGATTCGGCAGGACTTAGAGCTGACTGGAATTGCGGCGGGGAGGCACAGGAGGCGCTCTCCTGGGGTGGGTCCCAGGCCGCCCCACCTGGTCGCTCCTGCTCAGATCTTGGAAAAGAAATGGTGGAACAGAAAATTAAACTTTTTGCTTGAGCTACCGTCATGCACATATTGCGCATGGTATAAAGAGGCTCATGATATCGATTCATATTTTGATCGCGTTTGTGTACAGAGGACGAACTATGACAGCCCCGCTTTGCTGATCTTAAATGGGTCAGAGTTGGTCGACTGAGCTAAACACCTGCCATGAGCAAGGGCATTCGCCCCCAATCAGGAGGCGGCCGGAGTCGGAGTCCTAGGAGAGGGCGCGGGTGCGGCCGGCCTCTCGACCCGGCCCCGGAGGCGGCGAGGGACGAGGCCGGGACGTGGAGTGCTCTCGTGATTAATTCCGGCAGTTCTCTCGGGCCCGAGATGATGAAGGAAGCGAGTATATTAATGGAGACGATTAAAATCCAACCGAGCGCGCTTGGGTGGCCTCGGATTCATTTCGCATCGGACTTCATTTGAGCGATATTTTTAGCGAGGGAAATATTCAGTCTCTCCTCGAAAAGAATCCCGCCTTTTTTGGTCAGGCATAATGAACAGCGCAGACGATATTGACTGTTCGCGAATTGAGTCAATGTCTTGCACAATGGCGTCGGGAATGTTTCAAGAAGTATTCTGGCCAGCGAAGCCAGACTCCTCTCGGCCACACGCGCGTTGAGAGCACGAAGGGCCTTGCGGGACACTCAGTCCTGTGTCAGTCCACGTCGACATCGCAAGATTACTTACCATAAACACGCACGACTAAGAGCGCAGGCGAGAAAGGTTGGTTTTAGGGGGGGGGGCATTGCGTCGTAAGTCATCCGCCACGACCGCCCATTGCCGACGTGCCCATCAGTGGCGGATTGCCGGCGCCCAAACACCGGCGGCCGCGGCACAATGGAAGGGCGACCGCGATTGGCTGGCCGGGACAATAAGGTCAGCAGGGCGGCCAATCATATTGCCCGTCGCTGAGATGACAGGCTGGCCATCTGACGACATGATTTGTTTTCGTTTCTATTGTTGTTTCGTGCCGTTTGTTGCAAGTATTGGGCGAGAACACCCTCCCCCGCCCATCCCCCCCCCCCCCCCATCTCCCTCCCCCTCTCCCTCCGTCCCCCTAGCCCCCCCCCCCCGCTCAGACTCGCACCGTGACAGTCTAGTGATGAGTTTACTTGGGACGTGACACATGACACAGGGCGCGCGGCGGACGGTGTCACCGGCTGCACTTGGCGCCTGCGTCGCCTTTTTGCGATTTATGTCCTGCTGCGTCTCCGCCGGGGGCCTTTCCTGTTTGTTTGTGCCTCACTTTCGGTGTTTTGGATTTCTGTTCTGATATTGGTTTCCACGCACATTTTTTCACTTCTTGTTTATTTGCTCTTTCTTATTTTCTCAGTTAAATTCATCCCGCTCTTGCAGTTTTGTCTTTGTTTTCCAAAATCCTCTTCTCTTGTTGCTCTCTCTAATTCTTCCGGATTTAATCTCGGTTTTCTTTCCTTTCTCTGCATTTCTCTCCTTTTTTTCTCTTCCACGCTTTCATTTTCTTCTGTCTCTCCCTCCTCTTTCAACATTCGCAATCTAACCAAACGCGTAC
>NW_020869001.1:42500-60000 GCF_003789085.1 Penaeus vannamei | reverse complement strand
TCTCGCGTCGCCTCCTCTCGAATCTCGCTCGCTCGCCTCTCGCTCTCGCCTCTTACCTCTCGCCGCTCGCCGCTCGCCTCTCGCGTGCTCTCGTAAACATGCATGGCTCGGAATCAGCCGTCTCGAGGATGACAAGCGGTCGTGTGTGTGTGTTAGCGCGCAATGCCACGCCGCTGATGGCCCGAGCCGAGCAGGTAAGAGCGGCGTGAGCAAAAACAAAGGCGTGAGGAACAGGATGGTGGAAAGGGACTGTGCTTGTGGAGAGAATTGATTTCATGTGTGCTAAGCTTGGCTTTGGTTTGTTTAGGATGTCATTTGTATGGTATTATTGCCATATTTTGTAAATAGAGAGAATGCAAGCACGTGTGTACGAACGCACAAGTTATCGTTCTCTACACACACACACACACACACACACGCACGCACGCACGCACGCACGCACGCACGCACGCACACACACACACACACACACACACACACACACACACACACACACACACACACACACACACACACCACACACACACACACACACACACACACACACACACACACACATTTCCCTGAAATGCCCGAAAGGTCAGTCATGGTCCCCGCTCCCCGCGTCCTCCCCGACACGCTTCGGAAGGGCCCCGCACGTGCCTGCGACGCAGCTTTCCCTCCAACACCCTTACCCTTTCGACACCCTACTTTTGACACTTCACAATGAGGCCAAAGCTTCAGCATGTAGCATGACATTTTCCCATGCAGCATCTTAACCCGTACGACATCCCTGTCTAAGTCATCATTTCGATGTTCGTATTTCTGTAACAATTCTCCTCTTCTCCCTAACGATGCCATTTCGTTTACGACACATTTACCCTGGCGAATGGCGCCTGTTTATTTATACCATCCTCAGTCTGGCCACTTGTGACACCTCACCATTCGCAATTTCACCCTTGCTCTTAAGACATCCTTACGAATACATGGCACCATTATCCTTGTCACCCTCATTCCTTCAGCCGCATGCTCCCGGTATTCTCACTCTAGCGGCAGTATCCCCCGCATGATGCTGCCACAGGTGCAGCGAGCTCATTCCGGACCCCACGCTCGCCTTACCGTCACCCTCCCTCTGCACACACGCCCACTCAGCGCACACCGATTCGCGTGTGAGCGTAAACAAGCTTGCGGTTCGCCGCGCGAGGGCTCCAGCGGCTCCCGGGTGAGCTTCCTCCACACCTGCGCGACACCTGTGCATACCTCACGCGACACCTGCGCCGGCGGAGGCGGAGTGGAAACACTTGATCCATTGGAGGATTAATTCTGATTGATATCTGGGAATGATTATTTTGATTGGTGTGGCACTAACACGAACGAAAGATAGGGTAGGGACAAACAAAGGATAGGAAAGGGAGAGATAGAGGAATAAAAGTATATAAGAGAAAGAGATGGCTGTACACATATAAACAGACAGGAAAAGGGAGAAGGATGTAGAAAAGAGTAGATCCAGAGTGGGAGAAACAAAGTTTAAAAAATAGGGCTGAGAGGGGAACAAGCAGAGACAGACAGACAGTCAAGCAGACCTCTGCCTAGAGTGGAAACATAAACACATTACCGTGAATATATTAATGTTACTGTCGACGGGTGATATTTGCAGTGATGTGTGTGAAGCAGCAGCCAGGCCCAGATACAAACAGACGGTTGTATGCTACTTTTCCACCAGACATGGCGGTATTTCAATATTATTTGTTAGATTAAAAATGGCCTGAATTTAACCATTATTGCAGACAAGATATTCTGTTGAGGGAACGGGAGAGATGTCATACCTAGAGGTTGCGAGACTGAAATCCGCGATTTTTTCCATCTTTTTTAGCATTATTTGCTTTTGAAACCCTCTCCTGGGATGGGGAATCGCTTTTGACGGCGGGCGCGCTAGGGTCTTTGTAGAACGGCTGGTCGTCTTGTAATCCCTTGGGCTGGAACCCGAATCTGATTCCGGGTTACGATCTCGGCATGTCCTCTTTGTTTGTTTGTGCCGATAAACAATGTTTTTCTTTTGTGAAATTGTACCTCCGCGGCGGGGTTGATTTTGTGGTGCCGTGTGAAGGCTTTTGAAGTGTGCTTTCTTCCCTTACTCTCTCCCTCCCTCCTGTCTTTCTCTCCCTCTCCTCTTTCTCTCCCTCCGTCACATGATTACAGTAAATGATGTTAATAAACCATCAATAAAAGTATGATTACTATCAAATGACTAAAAGCTCCGACCCCGACTCGCGGACGAACACTTCCCTCGGGCCCGCAGTCGCTCGTGCAATCCGCCCCTTTGATCGCGCACTCCAATCAGCTCTTCTTCCTGGTCCCCCCCCCCCTCCTGTCGCGGGCGGCGGAGGAGGAAGAGCGCAGGAGGAACTGATGGAGCTGACGCTATTTCAAGCGAGCGAGGGCGAGGGCCTCCTTGTGATGTCTTGAGGACATGTAAATACGAAGGTGTTTATCATGTCAACGGCGCAGTCCTTTGTTGTCTGGCCGAAGGTAAGTTGTTGGCAATATCACGGGGAAGGCGGCGGCGGCGGCGGTGCGGGGTACCCGGGCTCTGGAGAGGACGCGGCGCTCGTAATGTCGTGCGAAGTGGCGCTTGAGTGCGACGCTCGCCGCGGCTGCGTTTCTTGTCCGTGAGAAACGGCGCTGTTATAGATGAGTATCGTCATCGCCTTTGTTTTTGTCTCCCTTCGTCAGGGGCGCGAAAGGGCTCGGTCGCCGAGGGATGGATGGCGAGCAGGCGCGTCTACTGCTTTACGACGCTGTTTTCGTGTGCGCAGAATGCCGATTATTTTCAGGCCTCGCGTAACGACCACTTTGAAAATTACGGGAGCATAATGCGTTGCAAGTGTTCATATTTTGTTGCGTCGTAATTTGTAGTGCAGGCTGATTGTTATAGACCTCCCTGTGTTGTTTCCCAACTGTGTTTGTCCGTATGTGGAGGTGCGAAAGCTGTTTACGCAGTTTTTGTGTCAGTGCTGCTATGTAGGCTTCTAATATAATCCGCCAACTGTCACATTTATGTTTCGCCAAATTGCGGAAACAAAATGGCTTTAAAATAACGAATCCTTAAAGTTCTCAGGAATATGATGTGACAAGCGTTATGATGATACTCTTTCACAATTAAAGGCGCAGATTGTTCCGTTCAACGCCGGAACAGATTGATTTCCGTCTGCACTCAAGCCCGGCCTCGATTGCGGGGAGTCGCTCGCTGTGCCGCAGTATTTTGGCGCGTCGGTGCCGAGGGGCCTCGCAGTACCTTTGCTGGCGGATGATGCCTTTTATGGCCACTTAAAGGGCAAGATTCAGCGGCCGGGGGGGGGGGGGGAGCCCTGTTTCTCTCTGCTCCTTCCGTCCTGCCTCCGCCGCCTGCTGTCGGGGAGATTTACGTTTTGTTCGAAAGCAATTCCTGTGAATGAAAAACGCTATGAGTTGCCGGACTTTTTAACGCCCGAGGCAAAACGCCCGGACGTAACCTCGTTATATTCGTTAACAGTCGGATAAAAAAGTTTGTTTATGGCCGAACTTGCGTCTCCTTGCAAGTTTATCCAAAACATTTATGCATATTGGCAAAGTTCTCTCAAGTAGATGGATACTGATTGACCATATATTTTTTCAACGGCATATACTTACAGGATTCACACTGCATTTATTTATATCTCACAATTCTGTATTTTCTCCTTTTTCTTCTTTTCTTTTTTTCTCTCTCTTGTTGTTCGAACGCTGTGAAGGCAACGCGGTCTTCAATTAGGGCAGGATGATAATGAGCCGTGAACTGCAGGAGTGTAATTAACTCCTACAGTCGTCTTTTAAGACTTTTATTTTTTGATTTTCGGGGGAGGCGGAGGTGGGAAGAAAGGGAAGTCGGAAAGTACAGGGGGGGGGGGGCGTTACAGGTGAAGAGAGGGAGAGGGGAGAGGGGAGAAAAATTGAAAGGTGGAAAGAGAGAGGGTGAAAGAGAGAGGAAAGGGAAAATCAGAGATAGATAGAGGGAGGGAGGCAGGAAGTGTGTGAGGGGGAGAGCCAGGAAGAAAGTGAATGAGTAAGAGAGGAAGGGAGAAAATAAGTGAGAGATAGTGGGGAGAAAGAGAGAGAGAGGGAGAAGAAAGGAAGAGCAAATTCAAAATCAGAATACTTTTTTCCATTTGTTACAATGGTTATTCTCATTATACACATACTGATATCGCAGTACAAATAAATACAAGTTAAACGTAGAATCAATGGTGGTACATATAAATTTTATCTATACTTATATTTAGAAACCTGGTAGTAGGAGAGGCAGACCGATAGGTAGACAAGCAGACAGGCAGGCAAGCAGGCAAGCAAGCAAGTAAGTAATTAAGTAAGAAGGCAGGCAGGCAGGCAGGCAGAGGTAAGCAAAGATATAAATGTATTCTATAGAGGTAAAGAGAGACGGGAGAGAGGAGAGAATGAGTTGGGGTGGGGGGTGGGGGAGGGAGGGGCAGTAGGAAGACGCAGAGACTTGACGCATCTTACTCGGTGTTATTACGCGTCGGGTAATTGACTTCAGAATGAGGGTTGCGATGGTAATGATAACTTGGTGTACCGTAATTATAGAAACAGTAACAGTTGTTGCTGGTGACAGCGATTATGGCAGTCATGTTTCAGCATGAAATATTTGTTTATTATGATGATTACGATGATGATTAGTTATCAGATTTTTACCTGTAGTTTATGATTATTAGTATAGACAGGTAACAACATTGGTCAGGACGGTTCTAATGATGATGATGATGTAACGGAAAGCTTAACATTAATTGATATTCTGGGTTGTAGTAATGTCAACAATAGTAGTGATCAACTCTGTTTTCAGGGGTTATTTAGTGGTTAATTTCACTCTAATTAACCGACAGAATGACAGAGTTCAGAATGGATAAAGCAATCCGCTATAGTCTGGGTTCTTTGGTGTGTTTCTGTCTGCGTCAGATTACTTCAGCTGAACTTTTTAAATGAAAGCTGGCGGCGCAACCCGTAGAGTTTTGCGGGTGCGTTTTCCCTTGCCCTTTTCGGGATGTTTATCTTGAACTCTGCTAACTCTCGAGGCACAGTCTCCGCGTGCAGTTTGTGTGTCTTGGAAAGGCGACTGTAACTAATCATGCGTCCAGTCTCTCTCTCTCTCTCTCTCTCTCTCTCTCTCTCTCTCTCTCTCTCTCTCTCTCTCTCTCTCTCTCTCCTCTCTCTCTCTCTCTCTCTCTCTCTCTCTCTCTCTCTCTCTCCTCTCTCTCTGTCTCTCTCTCATTTCGTCTCACCTCCGTGTCCTTCCTTCCCTCCCTCCATATCTCTATCCTTCTCCTTCCCTCCATCTATCGATCTCTTTCCTTTTCCTTCAGCCTCCGTCAGCGTCGGAAGCCCAGCTACCGGGAGTAAGGTGGGCGGGGGGGGGGGGGATAAACATTAAACAGCTGCTCGACTCGTTCATTTACGGCGATTAATCAGAATGTTAATGAGTGTGCCTCGTCGGGAGACCGATGAATATTTAGATTTTCACTGGTAATTGTCCTCATTATGATGGCTTCACGCTGCGTCTCGCCTCGCATTTCGGGGCGTGGTTTGTGCTTTTACTTTCTTTGTGTTTATAGTTTGTGTCGTCGTTTGTTACCTCCGCCAAGGACGCTGTTTTTGGTCGCGTTGGTCGGTTAGTTTGTTCGCTAGTTAGTTCGTTAGTGAGCAGGTTAACGCAAACAGTTATGAACAGATTTATATGAAAATTTTACCAGAGGTGTGTCTTAGGCAAACTTTGATTCCCGGATGCAGGAATTTTTTGAATTATTGCACCTTTACCCCTATTGCCTTGCTTCCGCCGAGGAGGTTTTGTGCACTTGAGAAAGATGATTTTGATGTCATTCTCTGAGTATAGATATTTTTATTGCATCTGAGACCTTATTGCCTTCGGAGGTATGCGCTCTCTGAGTGCTTTCTAGTTGTGTTGTTGTTTGTGACGTCGATTGTTTTTATTTATTTATTTATATGTTTGGTCACTTGCAGATTTATTCCTTAATTTGCATATTCGTCGGAGCTATTCACCAAGACTATGTTTATTGTTTTTTTTTTTTTTTTTTTTTTTTTTTTTTTACAATCCCACGCATTCTATCCTTACTATGGTATTTCTTGGTCTGTATTATAGATGCAGCATTACCTAGACTTGTGCCAGACCAAGTTCTCGAATGTCATGTCGCTTTTCATGTTAGCACTGAGTTGGCTCCTTGGCTCTGCATGCCTAATTATTTTTTAATTAAGAATCCTGGTCTAGGTCCCTTGATAGACAGATCAAATATACACACACGTATACACTCTCTCTCTCTCTCTCTCTCTCTCTCTCTCCTCTCTCTCCTCTCTCTCTCTCTCTCCTCTCCTTCTCTCTCTCTCTCTCTCTCTCTCTCTCTCCCTCTCCCTCTCCCTCTCCCTCTCCCTCTCTCTCTCTCTCTCTCTCTCTCTCTCTCTCTCTCTTCTCTCTCTCTCCTCTCTCTCTCTCTCTCTCTCTCTCTCTCTCTCTCTCTCTCTCTCTCTCTCTCTCTCTCTCTCACACACACACACACACATACACTTATATAGATACATACATAAGCACACACTCAGCTGCTTCTCGAAATATAATATAAACATAATCTGTTCTCATATTCAAGAGTAAACGGAGCTTTCCCTTCCCTCCTCCTGCCCTGAAGCTCATACCAGCTGAATCTCTCTCCCCTTCTCTTCTCTTCTCTCCTCTTGTCTCCTTTCGTCTCCTCTACTCTCCTCTCGCACTGTTTCACTTTTCTCCTTTCGCGTCACTTCGTCTCTCTTTCCGTCTTCACTTCCGCCTCCAACCTTCCCTCCCTCCCGTCATCTCTCTTTTCGCTTCCTTCCCTCCCCTTCCTCCCTCCCCCACCACCCCCCTTCCCTCCCTCCCTCCATCTCCGTCTCCCTCCATCTATCTCCCACATCCGTCTCCCTCTCTCTTTCCTTTTCCACCTCCGCCTCCTTCCCTCCTCCCGCCCGCCCCTCCTTCGCCAGGCCGCCCTCTCCGCAGCGGCCGCGAGACGAGCCTTTGTTCGGAGCAGTTAAGGAAAAGCCGAAGAGGAGTTTGTGTCATGTTCAGAAGAGGCATTGGGGCGCGCGCCGGCTCCCGTGGCACCTCGCGTCGGCTTTGTTGCCCGAGATTGGAATCATGCTGCATGGTCTGAGATTGCAATCATGCTGCATGGTCTGAGGTTGGAATTATGTGAGGGTTATGTTGGTGTGTGTGGCCTGAGATGAGGGATATATGTTGCCTGGTCTGAGATTGGAATCATGCTGCATGGTCTGAGATTGGAATTGTGTTCCCTGTGTGGCCTGAGGTGTGGGTATGTTGGCGTGTGTGGCCTGAGATGAGGGATTTATGTTGCCTGGTCTGAGGCTAGAGCTATGTTGCCCTGTGCGGCCTGAGGTGAGGATTATGTTGGCTTGTAGGGCCATCGTTCCAATTTCTAGCCTGAGACTGGGATTATGTTGATTTGTTGCGTGTTGTGGTGTAGATGTGCATTCGTGTTAATGGCCCTTTTTTGCTGTGCCGGAGTAGATGGGGGGGGGGGTTCTGCTGCTTCCTTTCCGCTCCTGGCGCCCTTTGCTGCTTCAGTCCTTCCCAACTTTCTTCCCTTCCAGTCGTCCGTCCATCCATTCATTCATTTATCCATCCATCCATCCATCCATCCATCCATCCATCCATCCATCCATCCATCCCTTCACCCATCCATCCATCCACTCATAGGTAGATCTATCTAGATCTAACGGCATCTATTTACATTCGCCCATCCACCCATCCTCCCTTCTCTCCCTCCTCCTTTCCCATCTCTCCATCTCCCGGCCCTTCTAAGCTACAGCCTTCGAGACGCTGACATCTCCTCTACTCCCAAGCATCCTTGGATTACTCGCGAGCGGCTGACGGGGCTGACGCGGCCCGGAAATCAGTGTCGCTTTGGCCGACAGATTCACGGAGGAAGGAGGCCTCTCGGAAGGGCGGGAGCGAGGCTCGGGGCTGGTCCCTTTCCCGCTCGTTCGATTCCCTCCTTGCGTGCAGGACTTTTTTCGAATTCTCCGTCTCATGTTCGGCATTAGTCATTGTATGCCTTTCTTCAGTTTCCGTGTGTTTTGTTATCCCTAACATTTATTTTCCTTATTTTCCCTTCGTTTATTTCCGCTCGTTTCCACATATTCACCCTTTCTCTGTTATGTTTCCCTTCTTCACTTGTTTTTTCTTTTCCTTCTTTCTTGTAATTGTCTCCTTCCGGCTTTTCCCGCTTTATCCTGTATTTGTTATCACCCTTTCCCTCATATATTCCTCTTCCCTCATTTTTTCCTCCTGTCATTCTCCTTCCCTTATTTCCTTCCCTTCCCAGTCTTCTCCCACTCATTTTCTTCTTTTCCCTGTCTCCTTTTCCATTTTTCCTTTCCCTGTCTCCTCTCCCTTTTCATCATCTTTCTCCTCATTTATCCTCATCCCTCCCTCATTTCTTTCCCTTCCATCATCTCTTTGGGTTACTTTCCTCCCTCATATCCCTCCCCTTCATCTTTCCTCCCACGCATTCTCTTCCTTTCGTCCGTTCCCCTCTCCCTATTCTCCTCTTCATTTTTCCTCTCTTGTCTTCCCCTCCTTCCCGCCTTCTCTCATTTCCTCTCCCGATCGCGTGTCAGTCAGGGGACTCTTTCTCTGCCTGATTTGTATCTTCACATCAGCGATATTGTTATTGCTATTGTTACTGATATTGCTTCTGTCACGATTATTTATATTTTCATTTTTATGGTTTTCACCGTATCTTTTTATTGTTTTTCATCATATATGTTAACTTATTATTACTATATGTATATTGTTGTATGTATGTGTATATTTTTGCTTTTACTGTATTCTTTCTACGTAATATATATATGAAAGGATTTTTATGTTAATGGACTGTTTCAAAGAATAGATTAAAAGAAAAAAAGTGAAGCCTAATTAAATTATCCTTTGTTTCATTACAGGTAAGTGTTGGAATACACGCGCTTTGCCAATAAAGATGGGAATGCAGAGAGAGGGAAAGTAAACAGGGGAGTAAGTATGAGGTATTAAAAGACTTTAGATTTGTATTATTGTGAGTCTGTCTGTGTCTGCCTGTTTGTTTACATACACACACACTCTCTCTCTCTCTCTCTCTCTTTCTCCCTCCCTCCCCTACTCTCTCTCCTCTCCTCTCTCTCCCTCTCCCTCTCCCTCTCCCTCTCCCTCTCTCTCTCTCTCTCTCTCTCTCTCTCTCTCTCTCCCTCTCTCTCTCTCTCTCTCTCTCTCTCTCTCTCTCTCTCTCTCTCTCTCTCTCCCTCTCCCTCTCCCTCTCTCTCTCTCTCCTCTTCTCTCTCTCTCTCTCTCTCTCTCTCTCTCTCTCTCTCTCTCCTCTCTCTCTCTCTCTCTCTCTCTCTCTCTCCCCCTCTCCCTTCCCTCTCCTTCCCCCCCCCCCCCGCCCTTCCGCTCTCTCTTTTCCTTCCCTCCCCCTCCCCTCTCTCTTTCTCTCCCCCCCCCCCTTCCCTCTCTCTTTTCTCCTTTCCTTTTCCCTTCCCCCTGTCTCTCTCTTAATCGCATTAAGGTTATATGGCGGTTGATTTGGTATCAAAGTTTATAGTTTTTCAGTTTTCAAAATTTAGTCAGATATTGATTTGATGGTCACCCACCTAAAATAGGAGAAAGCTTTTTGTACGCCCGCCGTTTGCGTTTTTTAGTGGTATAGAGCGACAACATCAGATATTTTTTTAGTTTTTGAAAATAAAGCACCGAGAGAGATATTGGGTTAAATGGTGGCCTAGCGTTTCGAACAATAGGCTTAGAGAAATTTCGGGAGTGCAACCAGCGCATGAATGTGTTAGGTTGGCACGGTGGAAATGGCTAGGACACGTCTTCAGAAAGGAGTGAGAGATTGGGCAGGTAACACCAGGTTGGCAGGCAGAAGAGGAAGAGGTAGACCGAAGGAGACGTGGGTACGCCCTATGAAGCGGGAGGCAGGAGAGGAATGTTGGGGCGTTTTGGAGGAGTTAGCGCAGGATAGGATGAGGCGTGATTTCGCTGTGCCTGGGTGCCGCGTGCCTGATCTTTTTTTTTTTTTGTGACGTCGGCCGCGAAATGATTATTCCATTACCTATTGTGTCAGTTAAAAAATCTTTATTATCGCACTGGGTAATGGTCTGCCACTTCTATTTTGTGTAGTTGCTTCAAAGTGTACCTTTGCCGCCTGTGTTCAGGCGGTGTTTTAAGCACTCTCCTATTTAAATGATATTTTATATCGCTATAATACTGGCTAACCACCTCGCACATGACTCGTTACTGTGCGAATGCCAGTTTCGTAAGTGTGCGCTACTGCTGTGAATTGACAGAGGGTATTGGGGCTTCTCGGGGCATCGGTTTCGCGTTTGCCGTTTAATTTGTAGCTTCAGATTCCCCGAATTCGTCCGACTCGAAGACGTAACTGACTGTCGATTTTGGTGTTATGTTATTTTGTCTGTAATCCTGTTTTGTCTCAGATTTATGTGACTTTCTTATGTGATTTACGTGATTTCTTCCCGATACTGAAATATGGCATGCAGTCTCATAATGCTGCTGGGGATTTTACAATGTTGAAAAACTTTTTGTAAAAGTAACTTTTTGCACGTACGCCGGTTCGTGAATTAGGGACGAATTGCAATCATATAAAACCACATTGTTCGTATCAGGTAACATTCATCCTTGCAGTATTATCCTTATAGAGGTACATTTCGCCGTGCGCTTCTACATATACCCTTTAAACCGTTCATATCACCAACTTTGACGTAAATGCATAAAAAAAAAAAAAAACACGTTGTCAGTTACGCGCAGCCGCCTATCCTTCCGGGTCCTTCGGCCAGCGAGGGAGAGAAAGAAACAAACAAATCTGAAAATCCATTGCTATTGGGAACCCTGTTGAGCGGGACCGTTGGCAACGCTGGATACGTCTGGCTGCTTCCGCTCCACCAATTTAGAGTTAAGGAAGAAAAAAAGTGGAAAAGAGAAGAGGAAAAGAAGTAAGGACGAAAAAACGGATTGGTGATTATTTTCGTCTTACATTTTTTGTGTCCTGCCACCGCCCATTTCGAGGCTGGGCGCTAACGACGTCAAACCGGGTTGGACTTGGCTTCGGCTCCGTGGGTCTCGGGCCCCGGGGACCGCGGGGATTTCGCGCTCTCGTGGTGCCTGCGCCTGTCTGTTCGGCTCTCCTCTTTTTCATCTTGCCTCGTTTGTTCGGTTTCCTGTATTCTCTTTGTTTGTTCGGGGTCTTATGGTGGCTTTATACATGGTTTGTCTGTTTGTTTGTTTTTTTGTTTGTAATTTAACTGTATGTATCGTATTGGTTTGACTTTGTCTTCTTAAAAGTATATATTTGTTTGTTGTTACTTTGGCATTATTTTAGTTTCATTTATTTGTCCAGGTTTATGTATTTCCCTTGTTTCTGGGCGTTTGCTTCTGCAATTGTACACATATTTGCTTTGTGGGCTGAGTGTATGAACATTACCATTTTTTCTTTCTTTCGAGAAATGTCGAAATTGTTGTAGATATAAACGCGTGCACGAACGAGTGAGTGAATGAATGAATGAACGACAAAAAGAGAGATGTGAGTGAATGAATGAGTTAGTGAGTTTGTTATAACTACATGTATGCAAATATCTACTTTTTAATTTTTTTCCCTCTCCGTTATTCTGCTTCAGTCAAACTCTCAGTGTTGCGAGTATGCGTGCCAGCTCGCCTTTATTGCAGCACTGCAATGTCACCGTGGCCTTCCGGCCCAGAGTTACCTCGACGCAAAAAGCTTCCCAATAACTACCTCCTCCTCCTCCTCCTTCTCCTTATTCAACTCCTCCTCCTCTCCCTCTCCTTCTCCTCCTCCTCCTACCTCTATTTCTCCTCCTCTTCCTCCACCTCCTCCTTTCCCTCTCTATCCTCCCTTTCCTCCCTTTCCTCCCTGTCCTCCCTGTCCTCCTCCTCCCTTCGTACTACTCCGCCGACTCTTCTTCATCGTCTAATACTACTGCTGCTTCTTCTTTTTCTTCTTCCTCCTCCTCCCTCTCCCTTCTCCTCTTCCTCCCCCTTCCTCCTCCCCCTCCCTCCTCTCCTCCTCCTCCTCCTCCTCCTCCTCCTCCTCCTCCTCCTCCTCCTCCTCCTCCTCCTCCTCCCTCCTCCTCCTCTTCCTCCCTCTCTCTCTCCTCCTCCTCCTCCTTCCCCCTCCACCTCCTCCTCCTCCTCCTCCTCCCTCTCTCTCTCCTCCCCCCCCCTACAACCAATAGAGGTAGTCCGCAGCCTCTGAATAGCGAGGGCATTGCCTCCACTTACCCATGCTAAGGCAAATGGGTCCCCGTCCAGCGGCTCAAATGACGGATGGGGAAATATATCGTCGATTTGCATATTTTTAAGCACGTGTCTCGCGGAAGGGTTTCGTGTAAAGTGTACGGATTGAGATGTAGATGATATTGATTTCGTCTAAACCTCTGATTACGTGATTGGTTTCTGGGTGATTATGCCCATTCGTCGGGTAATGTTGATGGGGTTTGCGTGTTGGGGCTGGGGCTACTGTGGCTACTGGTGCCAGCGTTGATTTGAATGGATGTGGGGTCATTCGCTGGCTGATGGTGGTGCTCGCAGTGCTTGACAATACTTAAGTTGAGGGTGATGGTGATGACGATGACGTAGAGGCGACGTCAACGCGGAAACGTGCATACGTGTGGGAGATGAAATGGCCAGTACTCTGATATTTGTTGTATTTGATCAGTTTTTACGTATGAGTTGAACTGGACCGAGTGTGTCTGATGGCGGGGTGACCGTGGCGGAGCGAGGGCGGCGCGAGGGCGGCGCGAACTCCGCGTGTGTGCCTGGGGCTGCTGCTGTCTTTGCAGCTTTGTGTCGTGGGCGGTGGTTTATTTGTTTTTTTTTTCCTAGTTTTTGTTTGTAAGTAAGCTGGGGAGAGGGAAGAGGAGAGGAGACGAAAAAGAGTTGAGGGCAAAGGGAAAATGATAGCCGGAGAGGAGAGTAGAGAAAGGAGAGAGAGAGGGGGGAGGAGAGAGTTAGAAATGGAGGGAAAGTGAAAGAGGAAGTGGGAGTGAAGAGGAGAGAGGAGAGAAAGTAGAGGAAGTGGAGAAAGACGAGAAGCGGAAGAGAGGAGAGAAGTGGGGAAATATCCCGTAATTTATTTATTTATTCGTGGTGGAATACGACCCGTTCAATTAATTATGGCAAGCAAGTCATTTACGTCTTTGCAAAACACATCATTCTCATGCAGATGAGACCAGAAACGTGTGCTTCGGAATATGCAAAACTTGATTCATTCGCTGCGGTTACGCCGTGGCCCCGATTCCAGTTTCATTAGACCAAGATTGATTTTATTCATACAGCGTTATCAATGATTGCCGCCACACGCACGTTTCGAAGGAAGATTTATTTCGCTTGTGGGCTCCTGGGGCGGTCCCGGGGGGATTCTGGCAGGGGACTGGCCGACGCCTTGACACCAGCTCACCACAGCAGCAGATGGCCCTGACATCAGTTCGCCCTGATAACAGTTCTTGACAGCAACTCGTTCTGACCACCGTTGATCGTTCTGACAGCAGGTCTCCGGGGTACTTTCTCGCCTAGACAATCACAATGACAATCCCTGATGCAAACACAAACAAGGATAGAAACAGAGAAAGAAATTGAGAAATAGAAACCATGGCAGGGAACAAAGACGAAGAAAGAGACAAAAGAAGAGCCTTTTACAGACGGACGGACAGATACAGACAGAAAGACAGACAGACAAATTGACAGGCAGACAGACAAACAGACACAGACAGACGACAGACAGACACAGACAGACAGACGGTTAGAAGAAAGAGAACGAGAAAGACCTACTGCTTGACTGACTAAAGGACAGAGGTACAGTGCCATCCTGCTCATCTTATGCAAATCCCCACGACATCCTAGTCGGGGCTCGGCGCAGTTCTTAGTCTGAGCCCCTCCTTCCTCCCCCTTCCTGCTCCCGCCGTAGGATCGGAGGCGATTACCGCGTCCTCCCTCAGGGCCTGGAAGGAGGGCTTCGGGGATCTCGCCGGCCTGACAGCGTCCGTGGGTCTGTCGTCCGGGCCAGACATTCACGTCGAGCTCCTCGTCTTGTCAAGAACAGGGTCCTCGGGGAGATATTGCCCCCGGGGAGACGTGTCCTCTCGTGCTCAGCCTTCCCCTCCCCCTCCCCGGCCTCTCACCACCTTCCTCTCCCCGTGCCCTCTCCCTCTCCCTCTCCGTCTCCCTGTCGCGTTCTCCCTTCCCCGTTGCCCTCTTCCACTCCCTCCTTCTCCCTCTCCCTCCCTCCCGTTCTCCTTTCCCTTTCCCCCCTTTCCACTCCCTCTCCTCTCCTGCCCTCTTTCCCTCTCTCTCCCTCTCCCTCTCCCTCTTTCGCTTTCCTTCCCCGCCCCATCCTCCCCTCGCCTCCCCCGCGGAGTGGGACCGATATCCCCGTCGCAGGAGCCAGAGCTCCGCGGACGGTCCTCGCCTGCAGCTCCAGGTGTGTGCTGCGCGTTCTGCTGCGCGACCTTGGCGGAGGACGACGCTTAGAAAGCCTGCTTCTTCGTGCGGGGTGTTGTTCGACGTGACTGGACGCCTCTCCCTCTCTTCCTCCTCCACCCCCTCCTCTTGCTCCTCCTGCCTCCTCCTTCTTCTTCTTTCTTCTTCCTTCTTCTTCTTCTTCTTCTTCTTCTTTCTTCTTCTTCTTCTCCTTCTCCTTCTCCTTTCTCTCTTCTCCTTCTCCTTCTCCTTCCTTCTTCTTCTCCTTTCCTTCTCCTTCTCTTCTCTTCTCCTTCTCTTCTCCTTCTCCTTCTCCTTCTCCTTCTCCTTCTCCTTCTCTTCTCCTTCTCCTTCTCCTTCTCCTTCTCCTTCTCCTTCTCCTTCTCCTCTCCTCTTCCTCCTCCTCCTCCTTGCTCCTCCTCCTCCTGCTTCCTCCCTGCTGCTCCTCCTCCTCACTGCTGCCTCTGCTTGCCCTCACCTCTTCTTCTCTGCTGCTGCTCCTCCTCCTGCCTCTGCTTGCTCCTTCTTCTCTGCTTTGCTGCATTGCTCCTCCTCCTTCTTCTCCTTGCTTGCTGCTGCCTCCTCCTGCTCCTTCCTGCTTGTGCTTCTCCTGCTGCTGCTGCTCTCCTCCTCACTTCCTCCTCCGCTTGCTGCTGCTGCTTTCCTCCTCCTTTCTCCCGCTTGCTCCTTCTTGCTTGCTCCTCCTCCTTCTTCTCCTGCTTGCTCCTGCTGCCTACCCTTCTTCTCCTGCTCTGCTCCATTGCTGCTCTTCTCCCGCTTGCTGCTTGCTCCTCCTTCTTCTGCTGCTGCTCCTCCTCCTCCTCTGCTTCTCCTTCTCCCTTCTCCTCCTCCCTCCTTGCTGCTTCTTCGCTTGCTCCTCCTCCTTCTTCTCCTGCTGGCTCCTCCTCCCCCTGCTTTTCCTCCCTCCTCCCTTCTTCTCCTGCTGCTCCTCTCTCCTGCTCTCTGCTTGCTCCTCCTCCTTCTTCTCCTGCTGCTGCTGCTCCTCCTCCTCCGCTTGCTCCTCCTCTGCTTGCTCCTCTTGCTTGCTCCTCCTTCTTCTTCTCCTTGCTGCTGGCTCTTCCTCCTCCTCCGGTTACTCCTTCCGCTTGCTCCTTCTCCGGGACTCTATGGAAGCTGAAGCCGTGCCAAGGCGCATTATCAGTCAATCACCTATAGGCCACTTCGCTTTTTCTTTCATCCGCCCCCCCCCCTCCTCTTCCTCTTGCTATCCTCCCTCCCTTCCTCCTATTCTCTTCCTACTCCGCCGCCGCCTTCCTTCTTCTTCTCTTCTTCTTTCTTCTTCTTCTTCTTCTTCTTTTCTTCTTTTCCTTCTTCTCTTCCTCCTTCTCCTTCTCCTCCTTTCTTTCTTTTCTTCCTTCTCCTTCTTCTTCTTCCTTCTCCTTCTTCTTCTCCTTCTTTCCTTCTTCCTCTCCTCTTGTTCTCCTTCCTCCTCCTCCCTCCTCCCCCCTCTCACTTTGTCCGAGTTCCCCTGAATGTATTCACGCAGTAATTAATCTCCAGTTGTTGTGTAAGTTGCGGCCGCGTTTTGTGTCGGCGCCACACTCGTGCCGACTCTAATCTGCCCCCCCCCCTACACGGCCATAAAAAAGGTGGCATTAAGTTTTCTTGCGACTAAGTTACGATTCAGAACGTCTTGCTCACTTCAGGGTTCTGTGGCCAAAAAAAAGTGAAGAAAAAAGGGCTCAGGCAAGCATGAAGACTTAGTATTTGGAGACCTTGTAGTGTGTTTGCTTATATTAGGGAGCGCACTGTTTTTTTCGCCCAATGATGAAATGCTTTCTTTGAGGGCCGGGATTCTTCGGCAGGATTGGGCGGATGCATATGATTAGTGTAGATGATGCGGATGACTGGGCCGTGCTAGGGAATGGGCGGAGGCCTAGGCCTGCGCTCGAGTTTTAAGGTTGATAAAGTTCCACGGCGAAAGTGCAGGAATTGTGGCGCCGCGTCAGAGAACGTGACATGAACGAAGGCGTGACGTCGTTCGTCTTGATGTTGTGCGAGTGACGTCAAGCGGTCGGAATATAAATGACCCCCCCCCCCCCAATCGCGGGATTCATGGCCGAGGGGGGGGGGGGCTGCGGTCTTCCCTTGCGGTCGCGGTCCCGTCACGCACGTCCGAGGGGCGCCCGCCGAGGTGGCCTTGGAGGCTCCCGGTCCCGCGGGACGACGCGTGGGCACTGGGGTCGGGCGGGACGACCGCCCGCGTGCTGGGAATCGGTGGCGGGCGCTTTGCGTTCGGTGCAGGATCGGGAGGGGGCGGTGCTCCTTCCTAGTGAGCAGTTGAGATTGCAGCTCATTTAAGTGTAAATTATACGTTATTGATATAACGAATAACACAGCGCTGGGTATGAGTCTTGTATCAGTTTTAGAAGCTGAGATCCAGAAAATGCGGGATGAGGATTGGATACGCAAACGATGATTTAGGGTTTGACCGCGTGGGCTGCGTCCAGACGTCGTTTTGGAGCCTCCGCCTGGCGAGCAGCGCCATGATTCGCCTCAAGCTGCGCAGACTGGCTTTTAACCTGAGATATCTTTAAAGGACGGGTTTTAGACCACAGGCGGCCGACCATCATAATTTACATTGATCTGTAAACTGGCCTTTTAAAGACGAACCGACCAGAGCGGCCGCGGCTCGCGTTGCAGGTGAGGGGAAGGAAGGCGAGTATGGCGCGAGGGCGGCGCTGGCGGGACTGCGCTGTTCTCTGTCTTCATGGAACCGAACACTGTTCTTCGTAGAAGAGCCCTTTGGCCTCGCTTATTAGGCGCAACTTTGTGTTCTGACTCGTTGGAGGAGACAGGCGGTCGGCCGATGTCTTTGTCCCGACGACTGTGCAGTTGCAACGGCGAGTTGTTATCGGTGCCGTTGTCATAAGCTGACGTTGGCACGCGTCGCCCGAGGCTGGAAATGGTGCTGGACCGCAGAGGCGGCCA
>NW_020869001.1:20000-37500 GCF_003789085.1 Penaeus vannamei | reverse complement strand
CTAGCTTAGAAGCCGTTACATTTTGGTGGTGATCTGGATCATGATCCGGATCCAGAATTTTTTAAAATGATTGCATCTTAACACTATATATACAGCGGAACTATTATTATTGTTATCATTAATTTTATTACCCCCGCCAAGGAGGTTATGTTTATGAGCGTCACCAGCGTACTTGAGAGGGAGCTGATTTTAATGTAATTCTTCAAGTGTGGATGTTTTTATTGCACCAGGGACCCTATTGCCTTGGCGGAGGTATGCGCTCTCTGAGGGCCTCTAGTTATTATTATCATCATCATTATTATAAGAATCATAAAAGTGATGACAATTATGCTGCTGCTGCTGCTGATGCTGCTGATATGTACACGTTATGATTTTTGGTATCGTTATTGTTAGTTATTGTCGTTATTGCGTGTGTGTTCGTGTGCGTGTTCGTATGCGTCTGTACCTGTATGGCTTTGTTTATGTCTGTTTGTCCGTGTCTGTACCTGAGTGTGTGCATGTATTTTGGCGTCCGGGTGTGTATCAGAGGGATCAATAGCAGACCACACTCCTTATCTATTATCCAATCCTGATATTTGTCTCTTGGCAAAGGGTCCCGTCGAAGGGGCGGTCGGCGGCTGGGAGGAGAAGGCTCCCGCCACGCCGCGGGGATGGTGCGCACCGCCGCCCCCGCCCTACACGGAGCGAATCCGGGGTGGGGGGGGGGGGGGCAGGAGAACGGGGAGGGAGGGAAGGGGAATGGCTGAAAGAAGGAGGGAGGGAAGGGGCAGAAGAAGGGGGAGGGAGGGGAGGGGAAGGGGGGGAAGAAGGGGGAGGGGGGAAGGGAAGGGGGCAGAGAAGGGGAAGGAGGGGAAAGGGGCAGGAGAAGGGGAGGGAGGGGAAGGGGCAGAGAAAAGGGGGAAGGAGGGGAAGGGGCAGGAGAAGGGGAGGGAGGGGAGGGGCAGGAGAAAGGGGAAGGGGAAAGGGAATAAAGCGGACAGACCGAGGCAGACAGACAACAGACAGGGAACAGACTGAAGCCTAGAGACAAACAAACGGATAGACTTTGGCATATATACAGACAGACTGAAACGTACACACAACTGACAGTGAGAGAGACGGGAGGCAGACGGACTGAGATACACAATCAGCCAGACAAAAGATAGACAGAAGGGGGTAACAAATAGAGCGAAAGCGAGAGATAAGTAAAGAGCGAGTGAGGGAGAAAGAGGCAAACAGACACATGCAGACAGACAGGCAGATAGACACAGACACATGCACACAGATAGCCACCGGCAGACAGATATTCACAGACACATGCACACAGATAGCCACCGGCAGACAGATATTCACAGACACATGCACACAGATAGCCACATAGATGTTCACAGAGAGCGAAAAAAAGAGAAAATGCCAGAGTAAAAGAGCGCCACGTCAGTAGGTAGGTTGTAAGAGGCAGACGATTTTGCATGTAAATTGTTTCAATAAGCTCGCGAGTGTGTGGGAGACAGGGGGCGGTCCGGCTGGCAACAGGGCGGCCGCGTCGCCGAGTGCCTCCAACAAGCCATCAGCGGGACTGATCTCCCCCCCCCCCCTCCCCCCCGCTTGGCCTCCCCTTTCTCCCCTCCCCTCTCCGGTTTGCTCTCCTCACCCCTTCTCCCCGCCTCCCCCCCCTACGCCCTTGCCCTCTCCCTTTTCCTTTTCCTTTCCTTCCTTCTCCCTCATCCCTTTCCCTTTCTCCTTCTTCCCTTCCTTCTCCTCTTCTCCTTCCTCCTCCTTCTCATTTCCCTTCCCCTCCCCTTTCCCCTCCCTTCCTTCTCCCTTCTCCTCTCCCCCCCTCTCCCACCTCCCTATCAAACGATACGAACCAGGACGTATCTCGCCATCGCACCCATTCGCGAAAGCCGAGTTCATTTTCGCCGCCATTTGCATCAAGTTCTACCTGCGTCGTCTTTACAGGTAAGCGATGGAGGGAAGGCGGCCAGGTGGGGTTGGCGCTGGTCGTGAGGGGAGCACGAGGGAGGCGATGATGGCGGTGGCGTTGGTTGGTGGTGTGAGGAGGGGAGGGGGTTTGGGGCGTTAGGAAGGGCGAAAAAGGTTAAGGCGCCGTCTAATGTGGCAGGTTCTAGGTTGCGTGTGAGATGGATGACCCCCTACGCCTTATCCCCTCTTCCTTCATCCCTCACCCTTCCCCCTTTACTCTGCCGCTCCCCTACTCCCCTTCCTCTACCCCCTGCCGCCCCCTATCCCCCTTCCTTTTCTCACTGCCGCCCCCTATCCCCTCCCCTTCTCCCCTGCCGCCCCCTCTTCCCCTTCCCCTTCCGTTCCCCCTACCCCCTTCCCCCTCACCCCTATCGCCTACCCCCTTTCCCACCACCCCTCCCCGTCAGCCCTCCGTCGCCGGCATCCAAGGCACGGCCGAGGCGCACGAGATGCGTGTGCCGCATGTTTCCTCCTTGCTGCGTGTGCGGAGTCATGCACGCCGCTCGGGAAGAGTCATACGCACGCTGCTCGCAAGCTGTCCATCGGCCGCAGTTAGCCCGGTCGATACGCTGAGTATGTTGTTGCATACGGTAATGCGTAGAAGGTAACAATGCACGCAGGGTTCCCCGGCAAGAGGGAAGTCTGCGTTTCATGTGACCAATTATTGTTCAGGAATTAAGTCCTTGTCACGCTATTGCAAGAGCTGCGTGTGCTTTCTCCCCTGCGCCCACCTCGTGCACATGCAGCATACGCCCTAAGAAGCCATATAACATGTCGTAGACACGCACACGCCCGGATTGTATGCAGTGTCGTGTTCGGGCGTTGGAAGATCGATGGGCGCGCACCGAGGCTCACACGCCGGCCAAGCTGTGTCTCAGGTGATCGAAGATGTGTGCAGAGAAACGAGTCTTCTCGCAAAGGTAACCGTTTACATTCTGGCTCGGCAAAGACTCAGTGAGCCTCCTCTCCCCCCACCTCTTCCCCTCCCTCACCCCTTCTTCCTACGTCTCGCCCCCCCCCCCCGGTCATTAAGCGTATTCACGGGGCTCTTAAATGCTTTGTGTTTAGAAGTTATTAAGCGATGAAGGCTGTACATGATTATCCGAGGTTCCGTGCAGCTGCATCGATTGGCGCTTTGGTCTAACACTGATTTTATTAGCGACGGGATAAGCAATGGAAAACCTCGTGTGAAATGATAAAGGGAGCACGCGCGAAGGAGCTTGGGGAGCAGATGTGTATTTGTCTATCTGTGTCTGTGTGTTTGAGTGTTTAGATACTGACAGCACTAAGCAACTGCCTGTCTGTTTCATTTACGGGCTAACAAACCAATCTCTCTCGGGAAGGGGTAGTGAAACATGGCAACTTGCCACCGTAGAGTTTACTAATAATTGATCGTATTTTTTTATTTCAAGTTTGTTCTAGTTTCGATTGGCTTGAATCATCACATATATCTCGTAATTTGGTTAAACATTTGCCTTGCTGAAATCATGCCGACATATGCGTAAATTTTCATACTTAAAACAGTTAATTATTTTGTTAATTGGCCTACAGTCACTCACATTTTGCTCTCATGTTGGCTGATGCAGCATTTTAATATGAAAATGTTGAATTTAAAAAATGAACTGCATTGCAGTTTGTATATGATATTTTACCGATAGTTTAGATCAATATGATTCCTCTTGACATATTGGACGTATAAAAGATAAATAGATAATATGGAGTATATAGTTTTTATGCCGTTCGGTTTGCATCTAACTATTTGATAATTTTCAGGATTTTTATCATGCAAAGCCTTCCAGATTTCCAGAGACTCTGTGTGAGTAATCGTACGATACTATCTTATTACCGGGGGATAGGATCGGCTTCGGGGAGAAAATACTCTTAGCAAGAGAGACTTCAGAAATTTTATGTAAGCGCGCGAGGATTAGTTAACAGGTAGGTAGGATGTGGAAAATTCTGCAAAGATGATCAGTGAAGCATATACCTCCTCCTTTTATCTAGAAATGTAAATAGCCGCGAGGTATCCAGTGCCTGAATCTCGTGCAAAGAGATTTTGCAGAAGAAAAAGCTTTGTGTGCTTCCAGCCTTTCAGTTCACATTACTGTCTTCCCGTGGCGAAGAAAATTCTCTGTGGATTTCTTTTTCTCCCTTGCCTGCCTTTATTCCGATTCGAAATGTAATTTAGGTCATCTTTCGCGGAGATTGGGCTGCCTGGGTTTGTTCGGTTGGTGTTGTTCTTAAATATGGCGTGGGAATGTTCATTGCCTTTGTTCCTCGCAAGCTTCTCTCTCGTCAGGAAAGGGATTTGTGTTAAGGATGCTGAGCAGCCAATTTTTTTTCGTCAGATTTGTTCAAGCTACATTTAACTTTTTTTAAGGCTTGTTAGTTGAGAAAGGGTGAGGAAGGAGGGAGGGAGGGTGGGTGGTGGGGGTGGGTGGGGGAGGGAGGAAGGAGGGAGGGAGGAAGGGAGGGAGGGAGGAAGGGAAAGGAAGGAAGGAAGGAAGGAAGGAAGGAAGGAAGGAAGGAAGGAAGGAAGGAAGGAAGGAGGAAGGAAGGAAGGAAGGAGGAAGGAGGAAGATGGAAGGAGGAAGGATGGAAGGATGGAAGGAGGAAGGATGGGAAGGAAGGAAGGAAGGAAGGAAGGAAGGAAGGGAAAGGAAGGAAGGAAGGAAAAGGAAGGAAAGAAAAGAAGAAAAAGGAAAAGGAAAGGAAGGAAGGAAGGAGGAAGGAAAGAAGGGAGGAAGAGAAAGAGGAGGAAGAGGAGGGAGAGAGGGAGAGGAGGAAGGAAGGGAAGGAGGGAGGAAGAAGAGGAAGGAGGAAGGAAGGAGAAGAGGGAGGGGAAGGGTTGGAGGAAGAAAGAAGGAAAGGAAGGGAGGGAAGAAGAGAGGGAGAAGGAAGGGAAGGAGAAGGAAGGGATAGAGGAGGGAGGAAGGAAGGGA
This sequence comes from Penaeus vannamei, assembly GCF_003789085.1. Lineage (NCBI taxonomy): Eukaryota > Metazoa > Arthropoda > Malacostraca > Decapoda > Penaeidae > Penaeus > Penaeus vannamei. The sequence goes on along the minus strand of NW_020869001.1, from coordinate 32,599 downwards.
TAGAGAGAGGGAGGAAGAAGGGGAAGAGGAAGGAGGGAGGAAGGGAAGAAGAGAGAGAGAAGAAGGGGAAGGGAGAGAGAAGAGGAGGAAGAGAGAGAGAGAGAGGGAGGGAGGGGGAAGGGAGAGAGAGAGAGGAGGGAGGAAGGGAGAGGAGAGAGAGAGGGAGGAGGAAGAGAGGAGGAGAGAGGGAGGAGGAAGAGGAGAGAGGAGAGGGGAGGGGAGGAAGGAGAGGAGAAGAGAGAAGGGAAGGAAGGGAGGGAGAGAGAGGAGAGGAAGGAGAGGGAGGGAGGAGAGGAGGAGGAAAGAGAAGAGAGAGAGGGAGGAAAGAGAGAGAGAGGAGGAGAGGGAAGGAGGAAGGAGAGAGAGAGAGAGTTGAGAGAGAGAGAGAGAAGAGAGAGAGAAGAGAGAGAGAGAGAGAGAGAGAGAGAGAGAGAGGAGAGAGAGAGAGAGAGAGAGAGGAGAGAGAGAGGGAGGAAGGAAGGAGAGGAGAGAGAGGAGAGGAAGGAAGGGAGAGAGAGAGAGGGAGGAAGGAAAGGGAGAGGAGAAGAGAGGGAAGGAAGAGAAGGGAAGGGAGAGAGAGAGGGAGAGAAGGAAGGGGAGAGAGAGAGGAGGAGGAAGGGAGAGAGGAAGGAAAAGAAGTAAGAAAGGGAGGAAGGAAGGAAGGGACGGAGGGTGGTAGGAGGCGCCCCGCTTTCTCCTCCTCGTAAACCGTTCTTCTCTCCGCCCATCCTTCTGCTCTCTTTACATTTCGGTTCCTCAGTCCTCGCTCCCTTCGCTTGCTCTCCCTGCACTTCCTGTGTGGAATCCTGCGTCCTCTTTCCCTCCGCAGTCCCTTGTCAGTGGGTCACTCTCCTTCCCTCGAGTCTCCCCTATTTGCTTTCTCCTCCTCATTCGCCTTTCCTCTTCTAAACTCTCCTCCCTTCAACTGCGCGTCCCTCTCCATAGCCCTCCCTCCTCATAGCCACTCCTCCGCCATAGCCGCCCCATCCTCCAAAGCTCCCCATCGCACCCGCCATTCGCCTCCCCCCCTCCCTAAACGCCTGCCCCTCACTCATCGCCTCACCCCCCCCCCCTACCCAACTCCTGGACACCTCTCCTCCTCCCCCTCGCCTCTCTTCCCTTTGGTTCCCTCGTCGTTGTCGTGCCCTTCGCCGCGAGCCTCTGAGCCCCTCTCACCTGCCCTCACTCGGCTCTCACTCGCCCCTCACTCGCCCGCGGTCGTGTAATCCCCTCCCCAATCCCCCCTCCCCCTCCCCCATGCTCTAATCCCCCCTGGACACCCCTTGCCGCCCGACCGCCTTCCCGTGGCCCTCATTTTTCTCTCTCCTCTCTCTCCCTCTGCATCTTTCTCTCCTTTCCCATCTATTATCTCTATCTCTATCTCTAATCTCTATCTCTATCTCTATCTCTATCTCTATCTCCTATCTCCTATCTCCTATCTCCTATCTCCTATCTCCTATCTCCTATCTCTATCTCCTATCTCCTATCTCCTATCTCCTATCTATCTCCTATCTCCTATCTCCTATCTCCTATCTCCTATCTATCTATCTATCTATCTATCTATCTATCTATCTAATCTATCTATCTATCTATCTATCTATCTATCTATCTATCTATCTATCTATCTGCACACACACTCACACACACACACACACACACACACACACACACACACACACACACACACACACACACACACACACACACACACACACACACACACACACACACACACACATATATACATATACATATACATATACATATACATATACATAACATATACATATTATACATATACATATATATACATATAATATATACATATATACATATATACATATATAACATAATATATACATATATATACATATATACATAACATACAATATATCTATAAATATGTGTGTGTGTGTGTGTGTGTGTGTGTGTGTGTGTGTGTGTGTGTGCGGTGTGTGTGTGTGTGTGTGCGTGTGTGTTCCCCCGCCCTTTCTTCCCCTCATCACTCCCGTTTAACTCTAATACACTGTAACTACATTTTCTGCCACCGCCATGTCCGCTGCTCTGAACACTCCACTTTTAGCGCCTTTTCTCGGCCACTTTTTCATGTCTCTCCTACACCTTTTTGGCTGTGTCGTTTGGCTTTACTTTTCAAGCCAGGGCACACACACACACACACACACACACACACACACACCACACACTCACACACACACACACTCACACACACACACACACACACACACACACACCACACACACACACACACACACACAACACGCACACACGCACACACACCAGACAGACAGAGAAGAGAAAGAACTTCAGATTTCAAATTGCAGAATTCAGAAGTGAAGTCGAGCCACCGCAACTTCTCTCTCCATCACACCCCAATCACATCAGCATTGCAACAGCTTCCCTTTTCCACACTGAGTGTGCAGCGTCCCTCGAGTAAGAGCGGTTGCAGCTGGAGGAGGTCTTGCAACGCCGCGGAAGCAAGCAAGACCAAGAGGAAAGATAGAGATTAGAAATGCATTAGAAACTCTGCAACGTAACTGCAAGTGCTTTTTCCCGGGTGCCAATGAGTGCCAGAGGTGATGATTAAGTGCCTCTGCCACCTGTAGTCGTGTGCCATTCATTTGGCGGCCCCGCCCTACACTCACGCACACCCTCGCTGTGTACACGTTTCGATCGACTGATGGACGCACATCCGGCGGTGCTCGTGCCTCGGTGTGCTCACGAAAAGGTGTTAATACCTTGGTAACACACCGGCCCTGCTCTGTGATATTCACGTCGAGCGGGCGTGCGCGCGTGCACCGCCAGAGCCGACCTCAATGCAAGTGGAGTCGTGACATTGATCTGACGGGGAAGAAGTACTCGATCTCGCGTGTCCCGGGGTTCCACGAAGCCCGCTCGCTGTGCACTTCATGCAACGGGACGCTCTTCTCTTGTGTGCTTTGGCAAGGGACACGGGCTTCTTTGTGCAATGCCCGGGCTGTCAGCATACCCTGCCAGCGTGAATCCCTTTTAGCGAACGCCCTCACGTGCACATGAATCTACCCTACCTCTGTGCCTCTGTGCCACACTTGCCTCGCCCCTCCCTCGGCCAGCAGTGCGCGCCAACTAACCTTTAAGGCTGGACGGAGAGGGAAAGATAGAGCAGGGCTCCGCAGGAACAACAAAAGTCACTAAAGAGGAAAAAGAATAAGATAAAAAAAAACGTTGGTGAAAGAGAGAAAAAATCACATTGATCGGTGTCAGATTTGATGGAATGTTGCGTGGGTTAGGCACGTCCTCGGCCGGTCGGCCTCCGCTCTCCTTCCTCCCTTCTCTTCTCCCTTCCTTTCCTCCCTCCATTCTCCAACTCTCTCTCTTCTCTCTTCTCTCTCTCCTTCTCTCTCTTCCTCTCTCCTCTCTTCTCTCTCTCTCTCTCTTCTCTCTCTCTCTCTCTCTCTCTCTCTCTCTTCTCACTCTTTCTCTCTCTCTCTCACTCTCTCTCTCTCTCTCTCTCTCTCTCTCTCTCTCACTCTCTCTCTCTCTCTCTCTCTCTCTCTCACTCTCTCTCTCTCTCTCTCTCTCTCTCTCTCACTCTTTCTCTCTCTCTCTCTCTCTCTCTCTCTCTCTCACTCTCTCTCTCTCTCTCTCTCTCTCTCTCTCTCTCTCTCTCTCTCTCTCTCTCTCTCTCCTTTCTCTCTCTTCTCTTTCTTCTCTCTTCTTCTCTCTCTCTCTCTCTCTCTCTCTTCTCTCTCTCTCTCTCCTCTTTCTCTCTCTCTCTCTCTCTCTCTCTCTCTCTCTCTCTCTCTCTCTCCTCTCTTCTCTCTCTCTCCTCTCCTTTATTCCTTCCACTTCACTTATTTTCTATCTTCTGTTCCACAATCATTCCTTCCTTCTCCCTTTTTTCCTGCCCTTCCCCTCTGTTTCTTCTTCCCATCCTCTCATCCCTCCGCCCCTTTCCTCTCTGTACTTTTATCTTCTTTTCTATCTCTTGTTCTCTAGACGTCCCCCGCCTCACCCTTTCATCCTTCTTGCTTTCATCGGCATCCATTCTTTCTTTCTCCCCTTTGTTCTCTGTCCCTGACCATCTTTTCCCTCCTCATCTATCCCCTTTTATCTCTTGTCCCTTTTTTCTCTTTCCATTCGTTTCTATTTGTCCTCCTCTGTTCTCTCTTCCGAGTTCGTTTCTCATTTTTTCTCCCCCTCTTTTCCTTGTCTCCCTTCTTTCCTTTCTCCCTTTCTTCCCTCTCTCTTCCATTTCTTTCCTTTCCTTTCCTCTCTTCCTCGTTCTTCTCCCTCCTACTGCCTCCTCCCTCCTCCCCCATCCCAGCCTCCTTATCTCCCCTCCTCCGTTCCCCTAACTCTTATCTCTCCTTTTGTCTTTCCTTCCCCTCTCCCCACTCCTTAGCCTTTCCATCCCTATTTCCTTTGACCTCTCCCCATTCTACCTCTTTCCATGTCTTCCTCCCCTCTCTCCTTCGTTCCTTGCCTCTTGGTCTTGCCTCTCTTCATCCTTACTCCACCCCCTCGCCGCACTCTTCCTCTTTCCTCCCTTCTCCCTCTTTTTCCCCTTCCTCTCATTATTGCCCTTTGCTCCCTCTTCGGCTTCTTAATCCCTAATCCTTCCTCCTCTTTCATCTCCCTCGTCAGCGCGATCGCCCTCTTGGCTAGGAGCGAGTCCTTTAATCTCCCCGGCCCTGCGTTTGGCTCCCCAGTCCTCAGCGCCCCGGCCGAGTCCCTGCCCCCTCGACGCGGCCCTCTCCTCGGCCATGTTGCTCTGGTCGCTTGGCGGTCGCCTCTCTCTCTCTCTCTGTTCTTTGACTGTCTCTTAGTCTGTCTCTGTTGTTCTTATCTGTCTCTTATTTTGTTTATGGTGTTCTTAACTGCCTGTCTCTTATTTTGTCTCTGTTGTTCTTATCTGTCTCTTATTTTGTTTCTGTTGTTCTTAACTGTCTGTCTCTCTCTGTGTTCTTATATGTGTCTCTCGTCTTATCTGTATCGCGTCTCTCTCTCTCTCTCTCTCTCTCTCTCTCTACTCTTCTCTCTCATCTCTCTCTCTCTCTCTCTCTCTCTCTCTCTTCTCTCTCTCTCTCTCTCTCTCTCTCTCTCTCTCTCTCTCTCTCTCTCTCTCTCTCTCTCTCTCTCTCTCTCTTCTTTCTTTCTTTCTTTCTTTCTTTCTTGTTCTTATGCGTTTTTTCTTTCCTTTATATTTTTCTTTACGCTTACAGGCCAAAAGATATTTATTACTCCTATTCCCTTATCATGCCTCCCCCCATTTATATCCATCCTGCCAAGCTGCGCACGCGACGAGGCCGCACCGACACGCACAATCCCCCCCCCTCCTCCTCCCCGTTCCGTCGTCCTCCCCCGCCCGCGCCCTCCTCCTCCGGGCGTAGGATAAGCGCGAGGCGAGATCGCGAGGTCAGAAAATCGTTACCTGAGGTCGATTACACACCTTGATGATGTCGCTGCACGAGACTTATGACGTCACACCTTGTGCATGGTCGCGCTGACATCTCTCTATCCCCCATAGGCATGCACCGGTGCATGTACACAACACATGTATGCATATTCCTCGCTCCATTTACTGTGGGTATTCGTGAGCGCGTATCACTCCCTGTTCCCGAATATGCATGCACTTGCACACGCAACATGCATACTGCCACTTTGCCCCTTTGGCTGACCTATATGTGAGCGTGTATCATGCACACCATTCCTTCCTCTACAAAAAAACAAATATTTTTGAGAGTCATGCACACCCGCTCCTTCCCCAGTATACTGTTCAGATACCTGTGTGTGAACGCGTTCATGCTCGCCGCCCCTTCGACTTTGCAAGCATGCACACACAAAGTGTATAGACTGACACAGAAACGGGTGCAATAGCTTTAGCCAACATATTAATAAATATGTATGAGTTTGTGTGTGTGTGTGTGTGTCTGTGTGTGCGCGTGTGTTTGTTGAGTTTGGGTCTCTTCTCTCTCTCCTCTCTCTCTCTCTCTCTCTCTCCTCTCTCTCTCTCTCTCTCTCTCTCTCTCTCTCTCCTCTCTCTCTCTCTCTCTCTCCCCCTCTCCCCTCTCCCCTCTCCCTCTCCCTCTCTCCCTCTCTCTCTCTCTCTCTCTCTCTCTCTCTCTCTCTCTCTCCTCTCTCTCTCTCTCTCTCTCTCCTCTCTCTCTCTCTCTCTCTCCTCTCTCTCTCTCTCTCTCTCTCTCTCTCTCTCTCCCTCTCTCTCTCTCTCTCTCTCTCTCCTCCTCTCTCTCCCTCCCTCTCTCTCTCTCCTCTCTCTCTCTCTCTCTCTCTCTCTCTCTCTCTCTCTCCTCTCTCTCTCTCTCTCTCTCTCTCTCTCTCTCTCTCTCTCTCTCTCTCTCTCCCCTCTCCCTCCCTCTCCCTCTCCCTCTCCCTCTCCCTCTCCCTCTTCCTCTCCCTTTCTCTCCTCTCTCTCTCTCTCTCTCTTCCTCTCCCTCTCCCTTTCTCCTCTTCTCTCTCTCTCCTCCTCCTGCTCCTCTCTCCTCTCTCTCTCTCTCTCTCTCTCTCTCTCTCTCTCTCTCTCTCTCTCTCTCTCTCTCTCTCTCTCTCTCTCTCTCTCTCTCTCTCTCTCTCTCTTCTCTCTCTCTCTCTCTCTCTCTCTCTCTCTCTCCCTCCTCTCTCTCTCTCTCTCTTCTCTCTCTCTTCTCTCTCTCTCTCTCCTCTCTCTCTCTCCTCCTCCTCTCCTCTCCCTCTCTCTCTCTCTCTCTCTCTTCTCTCTCTCTCTCTCTCTCTCTCTCTCTCTCTCTCTCTCTCTCCTCTCTCTCTCTCTCTCTCTCCTCCTCCCTCCTCCCTCCTCCTCCTCCTCCTCCTCCCTCTGCTCCCTCTCCCTCTCCCTCCCCCCCCCCTCTCTCTCTCTCTCTCTCTCTCCTCCTCCTTCCTTCCTCCTCTTCCTCCTCCTGCCCCTGCTCCCTCCCTCTCCCTCCCCCCCCCCCTCCCTCTCCTCTCTCTCTCTTCTCTTTCTCTCTTTCTTTCTTTCTTTCTTTCTTTCTTTCTTTCTTTCTTTCTTTTTTTCTCTTTCTCTTCTCTCTCTCTCTCCCCCCCTCCCTCCCTCCCTCCCTCCCCTCCCTCCCTCCCTCCCTCCCTCCCTCCCCCTCCCTCCCTCCCTCCCTCCCTCCCCCCCCCCCCTCCCTCCCTCCCTCCCTCTCTTTCTTTCTTTCTTTCTTTCTTTCTTTCTTTCTTTCTTCTTTCTTTCTTTCTTTCTTTCTTTCTTTCTTTCTTTCTTTCTTTCTTTCTTTCTTTCTTCCTTCCTCCATCCCTCTCCCTTTCCTTCACCTCCCCTGTCCTCCAAAAATTATGATGATAGTCATAAATAGATAGATAGTTTAGAAAGTAAATAAAGGGTTAAATGTATGAGCAGGTAAATAAATAATTAGGTAAAGGAATAAACAAACAAAGCTACCATGAACTGCAAAGGGAAGCTCGACGGCGGGAACGCGAGAGGAAGGGCGCGCGTGTCCCCCGGTGACAGGACCTCGGCCGTTAGTGGTCGCCGGGATTTCGACTCCGGGGGAAGCGAGGGGAGGCTGGGCTCGGAATGGGGGATGGGAGGGGAAGGGAGGGGAGGGGAGGGGAGGGGGAGGGGGAGAAGGGAGGAATGAGGAGAGGTTGGGGTCGGTATGTGGGAAGGAGGGGTGCGGGAAGGGAAAGGGTAGCGGGAGGGGAAAAGGAAGGGAGGAGAGGGAAAGGGAGGGAAGGGAAGGAGATTGAACGAGGAGAGGCCTGGGTCGGCATGAGAGGAAGGGAGGGAACGGGGAGGAGGGGAAGGTAAGAAAAGCAAGAGGGATAAGGAGGGAGGGTTCAGTGGGAAGGAAAGGAAGGGCGGCACGAATGAAAGAGGTGCGGGAGAAGGAGGAAGAGAAGGGCAGCGCGAGGGATTCGGAGAATGGGAGAGGGAGGCTGGCAGTGAGGGAGGGAGAGGGGAGGAGGCAAAGGGAAGGGAAGCACAAGGTTCAATACGGCAAGGGGCTGGCTTGAGGGGAGGCGAGGGGAAGAAGTGAAAGGGGAGGCCGGGAACAGGGAAGGGGAAAGGGCAAGGATTCAAAAGACAGGGAAGAGAGTTGACACAACAGGAAGGAAGGAAAGTGTTCAGGGGGAGGAGGGCGCTATGAAGGAGGGGGATGGGAGGAGCGAAAAGGGGGAGGGGTAAGGGTTCAAAAGGGAGGGAAGGGAGGGTAGCACGAGAGGCAGGAAGGGAGGGGGCGACTGGTTAAGGTGCGGAAGCAAGAAGCTGAAGCAAAATAAGAAAGAGGAGCAAGAGGACGGAGAAGGGATGGCAGGGAAGAGAAGGGAAAGGAGGCGAGCTGTTAGGAGGAGGAAGAAGAAGGAGAAGCAGAGAAAGGAGAGAGACAGAGCGAGGGAGGCGAGGGAAGGGGAAGAAGAGGAAGGGCTGATGTGGGTCCGCGGCAGACGGCCGGGATGAGAGGAAGCAATCCGGGGGATGCTGTCAGCTACGGTTTTGCGCCGATTTCTTCCCGATTCCTTTTAATTAATTTCCTGCGCCGGTTAATAGTTGCATTTGTATGTGTGAGGTTTCTCTTTGCATTTGTATTTGCGATTTTATGTCAGTGTGTTTGTGTGGATGAACGTGTATGTGGGTGCGCGTTTGCATGTGTATAAATGTATGTATGTGTGTATGTATGTATGTATGTGTGTATGTATGTATGTATGTATGCATGTATGCATGTATTATTCACACAGTTTCTACTAGACTTCCCATTGCTTGTAATATCGTAATTCCATTCACACGGGAGACGACGCGCCTTATTCCGCTTAGATTCCCGGCTGTTATTCATGTTGCAAACATCCTTTTTCCGTTTCTTCATTGCAGAGAGAAAGAGGGATTTTACACGGCTTGGGCGCTCGGCCGCGCATGGAAAATCCTCTTTATATGCAGGCGTTTGTTTGTTTGTTGGTCCGCCAGTTTTCTCTTTTTAGTCTTGACCCAAATATCTCAGAGTGATTGAGCTGCGCGCTGTGGGCAATTAGAGTAATTAAGACGTCGCCCTGTTATGAATTGGGCTATTTTGAAATATGATCCGCTGTGTCAGTCAGACGAGCTTGTATACTGTCTCTGAGTTGGCATCGGGAGAGTTGCCATTTGTCTTTTTATCAGCTTCCCTTTGATCCTCGCAGATGAGTTTGTAACAGACTATATAATAAAGATAGGAAAGCACGTATCACACCGATTAAAAAGATGAGGCCCAAAACTTCATACAACGCCATCTATTGTTCAGATATGTAACTAAGAAATGTGAACGTTTATAGGAGGGACAATAGATTTATATAGATTTTTGAATTTTTGTTTTAGTTTTAAAGGTTTAGTTTCAGTTGAAGTTTTGCAGTGTCTTCTTTTTTAATAAGGGACTTGATATATATTTATCAAAAAAGTACTTTATATATATATATATATATATATATATATATATATATATATATATATATATTATATATAGATGATAGAAGATAGATAGATATAGATAGATATATGTATGCATTTACATGGAATTATGTAACTGTTCTATTCTCTATTTTTTTTCCTATTAGAGATTTCTTTACATTAACATTGAAATAAGTTTAACATTTTTTTTTTCAGAATATGACAATAAAACATTTATTAAGAAGTATCTCATGTGCATGCATATTTACATAACATAATAAAATTATTCCATTGTTTAAATACTATACAATTTTATTGCAGAAAATATCTTAGGTGTTAATACAGTGAATATGAACTTAAATTCAATAAACTCCACAATTTATTAAATAAACAAGCCATTGAATAAACTCTACAATCATTCGGCATCAGTACATTCTTCATGTTTTTTCATTCAGTTTGTTGTGTCATTAAATCAAGGATATACAAAACACATTTATGTAAAACATTTCTTTATATGATTTCAAGTCCGCATCATGACAGTTTTAATGAAAGCAGGCCTACAGTTAAGACGACAGGAAGTATAAAACAAGCACAAACAAACAAACCAAAAACAAACAAACAATCCCTTTCCTACCATTTTGAGTAAGTGGCGTTTCATGATGTAAACAAACAGACGATACATCGCGTACATAACGCCATCTATTGTTCAGATATTACACTATCCGCCAATCGTTGGGGCTCACAGGCTCTTGCCATGCGTTCCTATCTTTCGTATACAGTCTTTGATTTATAGATGCAGCCTCGGTTGCAGGTGCTGGGAATAGATTTAATAGTGAGAGGCCGCATTTGTGCCATTTGTTCGTAAGAAGAAATACTCTGTTAATTAAGTGAATTGAGATGTATATCAGTTATTCATCCACTTCTACGAACTTGAGATGTATAGGACTGTTTTAATATTGTATGCAACGTCAATCGTAATTAGATAGTGAATTATAATACTAATGCCGCATTATCGGCAGCGAGTTGTGATCTGTATAACGAAGCGCTGAGTGGGATTGATCAGAGTGACGCTCGTCTCTGGGCACTTCTTTTCCTCTCCGCTCTCCGGCTGCTGGTCCCTTGGCGAGATGCGTAGTCTTGTTACGGGCGCAGATCGGCTGATTGCCGTATGGTGGCGTTGCGAAGTTAACGCTCGGCTCGTCAATTAGTGCATAGTCGGCCTTGTGCGGAACGACTGCAGGAATTTCGGCTTTCGCATGTAGTACGGTGTGCGGTGGCGGGGGTGTGTGCTGCACTGCGTTGTCGGGCGTTTCGGCCGGTGAGGCTTCGGGGAACGGAAGTGGCTCATCCAGAGCGGCGGAGGTGTGCATTGCGAGTGTTAGTGAAGGCGGCTGCTGGTGCGTTTCTCGTTTGTTTGTATTGTCGGAGGTGTGTGGTTGGCGGTTTTAGTGTGTGTGTAGGTCCGTGTGGCTGTTGCGAGCTGGTGGGTGATACAACTGGCGCTGGTGCGCATAACGTCATAAATGTGGTAGTATTACCATCGATCTGTGGTAGGGTTTGGTGTCGGCTGTAGAGTGAACAAGTTGCATTTGTGTGCGATATAGGTGTTAGTCTTAGGTCTTTCATCCGCTGGGGTGCTGGATCTCTCTTCCTCTCTCTCGTATCGGGGGGGGGGGAGGGAGGGGGGGTGGGGGGGTCGGTTGTCTGTCTCTCGTGCTCTCTCTCCTCTCTCTCTTCTGCTCTTCGTCCCTCTGCTGGTCCGTCTCGGGCGCGTGCGTGGGCCCGTCGTCGGCCGCGTCGTCGCGGGTGCCGTCGCCTTCTCGCTGGTTTCGCGTGGGCGGTGGCTTCGTGTTTCTGCGTTGCGGTGGATGGGCGGGGGGGGGTTTGCTGTGGTGTCGTGGGGGGTGTTTGTTGTGGGGGGTGCCTGGTTGTCGTTTGCTCGTCTTTGTCGTGCGTGGGGGTTCCAGGGTGGGGGGGTTGCTGTCGTGTGCTTCTCGTGTCTCTGCTGGTCTCGCTTTGATGGTTGGTGTGCTGTTGGTGGGTTACTTTTGTTTTTGTTTGTTTTTTTATTTTGGTTGGGTGGGGTAGGGTTGGTGTGTGGGGGGGGGTTCACGGGTGTTGGGTTGTTGTTGGTTGGGGTGCTGGAGGTGTGTTTTTTATTTTTTTATTATTTTTCGTTTTTTGTTATTTGTTTGTTTTGTTTTTTTTTATTTTATATGTTTGTTTTTTTTTTTTTTTTTTTTTTCATTTTGTTGTGTGTGTGTGTATTGTTTGGTTTTTTTTTAGTTTGTTTTTTTTTTTATGTTTTTGTTTTTTTTTTTTTTGTGTTTGTTTTTTTTTTATTTTGTTTTTTTTTCTTTTTTTTTTCTTTTTTGTTTTTTTATTTTTGTTGAATTTGTTTTTATTGTTTTATTTATTAGTTTTTTTTTTGTCTTTACTTTTTGTTGTTGCTCTCTGTGTGTGTGTTCTCTTTGCTCTCTGTTTGTTTCTCGTCACTTCTCTCCTATTCTCTCTCCTACTCTCTACTTCTCTCTACTTCTTCTGCTTTCTGTCTCTCTTACTGTCTCCCCCCTTGTTTCTCTTCATCTCTCTTGCTCTCACCCTCCTTTCATCTTTCTCTCACCCTCGCTCTCTCTCTTCTCTCACGCCTCCCTCTTCTCTCTCTCTAACGCTCCCTGCTGCTCTCTGCTCTCATCACCCTCCTCTCTCTCTCTCGCACCGCTTCCTCTCTCGTCTCTCACTCCTCTCTCTCTCTTCTACTTCTACTTCCTCTCTCTCTCTTCTTCTCTCATATCCTTCTCTTCTCCCCTCTCTTCTCTCTCTTTTTCTACTCCTCTTCCTTTCTCTTTTCTTTTTTCGTTGTTTATCTGTCTCTGTGATTGCCTTCGTGGTGTTTGTGGGGTTGCTTGTTTTGCGTGGTGTTGTTTTCTCTTTTGTTGTGTTGTGGGTTTTTCTTCTTTTCGTTTTTTTTCTTATCACTTTCGTCTTTCCCTCTTCGTCTTCTTCTCCTTCTCTTTCTCTCTTTTATCTGTCTTTCTCTTCTCTCATTTTGTTTTTCTTTTTATCTTCTCTTTTTTGTTTCTTTCTCCTCTGTTTCTTTTCTCTTCTCTTTCTTCTTTTTTTTGTTGTTTTTTTGTTTTTTTTTTTTTTTTTGTTGTTTTTTTTTTTGTTTTTTCTTATTTTTTTGTTTTTCTTTTTCTGTTTC
>NW_020869001.1:5000-15000 GCF_003789085.1 Penaeus vannamei | reverse complement strand
CAGGATAACATCTCTTCTTAGTCTCCTCATTAAATTTATTAAAAAAAGGGTTGATTTAACGTCACTTCGGTCGTAACATATTTTAAAAGGACAGTAAAATCACTGAAATTATTGATTGGAAAGTCTTGCTTCTAGGTTTTCTATGGCATTTTTTTCTATCACATCCCGCCTTTTTCGTGTCATAACTGTCGTCTAAGGAGAGTCCTACGTCTCAATGACTCGCGTGTGCCTCAATCATACCTGCCCTCACCATTTTTTTCGAGTATCTTGACACCCTTACTCGCGTATCGGGAATGACGCACCCGTCGGTGTCTATACCTACTCTTCTCTTGGCACCTGTGAGCCCTCCCCTTAGCCTCGTCGCAATAATTTGTGTACTCATCCTGGCGCCCGGTCGCGTCTCGCGCTCTCCAGCGATAACACCGGCGGGAGCCATCGCTCTCTGCTCGCTGTCCCCTGTTTGTCGCCCGTTTCGCGAGCCTTCTAGGTTCCGCGCGACTCCCCCCTACCATTTTATCGCCCATTCCGGGAATCAATTCCTCGGCCGTGCGCTTTCAAAAAGCGGCGGCTGCGAGCCGGCACCGTGGCGGAGGTGGCGCGCGAGCGCGGCTTCAGGGGATTTGCGTCTTTTCACCATCATCCACTTCTCCGCGTCCTCTCCGCCATGACCCCTGCCGACGCGTCCGAGAAGTCAGCCAATCCACCGCAGGCGGGAGTCACGAGGCCCAGCGCAAGTCCGTGTTCCATGAGGCACGGGCGCGCTCCCCATACGCCCGGGAGGTGTAGGGGCGAGGGTGTTGCGGCGGGGAAGATGGGCTGCGGAATGTGCGGGGTGGGTAGGTGGGCGAGGGATAGGCAGATGGTGGGATGAGCAGTGGGTGGGTAGGTGGTGGTGTGCAACTGTAAAGTGTTGCGAGGTCGGCATGAGATGTAAGTGGCACAGTAGATTTAAAGGAGCGACGCTGAAAAGTATATCTTAAGTAAAGATTTATTAAAGCTTATGCAAATACACTGGTATGATGAGTAGCATAAATTTGATGACCCTGACAAGTGGTAGACGAGTGGGTGTTGCAAGATGGTCGTGTGGTTGATGTGTTCCTGAGTAAATCAGGGAATAGCGCAAGTTTGAGGGCGCTGCCAGCAGTCCTTGTGTGGGTGACCTCGGAGGCGCTCCCTACTCTGCCGGCGCTAAACGACGGATCATCCGGCCTGTCAAGTGCAGCCGAGAGAGCAGCGGAAAGAAAATGTCTTTGTGGCGAGACCGGATGGAGCGTCTGCATTCCTGACTTGTTTCTTCACTTTTTCTTAGTGTTATTGGGGATTGTTTTGACACTGCATAAAGTAGCGCTTTCATGTGAAGATAGGTTGAGGTTGCTAATTTCTGTATTTTCTCTTCCACAGGTAAGACTGAGCTCGAGGAAATCAGTGAGGTCGGCAGCCGGTTTGCGCCTCGGACGACCCGCGCAGGCGATGGCAGGCAGGTTGGTTCCGGCGAGTTCCATCGGACTCGCGGTTCCTGCTGGTTCGCTCTTGGTTTCCGATTGCGTCCGGAGGGCTCGTTAAGAAACATCCCACGATTGGAACTGCCCTGGCATTCTGTCGGCCTGATTGGCGGTTCCGCGACGATGATCGGCGATTGGTGCTCTTCCCTCGAAGGGATTCGGCCGCTGGGTGTCGGTTTAAAGGCGTTGGACGCCGTTGGTAGAGGTTTAGATGTTAAAGATGATTATTTAGATTATTATTATTATAATTAGTTTGTTTATTCATCTGTTTGTTTATGCATATACTTTATCAAGATGACCAAGAAGTATTTAGGACAGAGTATTCATAAGAGTATCAAGTTAATTCTTGGCTTGGAAATTGCCAGGATCTCCATTTCGCGCTCCATAGTACAGGGGTAAAGAGGTAGATACACGGAATAGGCCTATCTCGGAATGGGTCTCAAAATTAACGAAGGGATATAGCAGTATACGAGAAATGCTGAGTAGAGAAATGACAAGGTAAAAGAAGGTACCGTGGGTTGGAACTATGGGTGTTCTTTTTTCTCTTAATTTTTGGAGAACTGCCGTCCGCCGCTTCTCATGAAAAATCTTAGCGTGTTTAACATTTTAAATATTAAAAGTTTTGCTTCTCTTGGCGGGAAAGTTTAAGCCTGAAAAGACTTGCTGGAGTTCGGGAGAGACTTGTCGGTAAAAAATTAAATTCATAAGCTTTTACCGCTTTGGAAGTTTGATAGTTAAAGGTGCGTGAAACCTGTGAGGGTGGGTTCCCTGTCTTGTTGTGAGTGTTTCCCTTGGTACGCGCGCTTAAGGTCGTGTTAGCTCTCTTCTGGTTTGTTTATTCAATTTTCCTTCTTTTCTTTCTTTCTCGTCCTCTTTCTATTTTTTCCGCTTGTCCCTTTTTCACCTTTTTCGAATAATTTTTTTATTATTGGAGTTAACTTGTTTCGCTTGTGTGTGTTATACTTTCTTTCTCTCCGCTCTCTCTATCTCTCTCTTCTCCGTCTCATCTGCTCCGTGCATCTCAGTCGGGGATCTCGGTCTCGTGCGGAAATCAAAGGTAAGTGTCTCTCTCTCTCAATCGATTTATCTCTACTCTTCTCTTCTTCTCTGCTTTCTCTGCTCTCCCCCCCGTGCCGGAAAGGGTGCCCCGTGCGCCTACTTCTCTCTCACTACGCGCGGTCCCGTGCGCCTCACGCGTCCCTCCCGACACCACGCCGGGTGTGGCCCTCCTCCCTCGCTTACTCAGGTAACCTGCTTACATCTACTCTGTCCTACTCGGCTCATACCACATCCTGCCGTGGGTGTCTCCTCTCCACGCTGCGTCCTCTTCGCTCCGCGACTCGTGCGCTTCTACTTCCGTGCTCGCCTTTCCTCTCCGTCCTCCTCTCTCTCTGCACTCTCCTCTTCGTTCCTATCTCCAACTACGTCTGTCCTTCTCTCATGGTGCGCTCCTCACATTCTCTTCCTCTCTTCTCCTCTTCTTCCTCTCTCTTCCTCTCTCTCTCCTCACTCTCCCTTCTCTCCTTCCCCTCCTCTCCTCCTCCATCTCTCTGTCGTCTCTCTCTGCTCCTCCTCTTTCGCTTCTCGGTCCTCTTCTTCTTCTTTCTCTCTCTTCCTCTTCTTCTTCTCTTTCTCCTCTCTCTCATTCTTCACTTCTTCTTTATACTCTTTGTCAATGGCCATTGCTCAAATTGCTCTGTCGCAATACCACATTTCATATAGAAACACCAGTTTTATAATTAATCGAAACGAATTTCTCTTTTTATCCTTAAAGTTCGTTGCGATTAGTGAGAAAATATTTAAAACTTCGATTATGAATTCGTCTCATATATACTAACGGTAAATATCTAATCATATGCATAAAAAAAGCCTATCAATCTCCAAATGAACTCTCAAGCAAATAAAAAAGAAACAAAAAAAAAAAAAATAAAAGACACAAGAAATTAAAAATACAAATCGGAGTAGACTTTAAATAGATTTTTTTGAAACGGTACAAAAAAAAACTAAACAAATCTTCATCCTACTCACAAGACCCTCTCATTCTCAGGAAGCGAAGAGAGGGTACGGGGTTTGCGAAGAAACAGCAAATAATCTCATAAATCTCATACATCTACTAAGTCTTAACTAGTAATAAAAAAAAATCATCAAATCACATCCACAAGTCAAAAAAATCTCCCAATTAAATTTCTCTTAAAATCTCGTCTGCTCGATTATCTCACTCTCCCTCTGCATATCACTACATACAATAATGGAACACTCCTCCATTTGCTCTATCATGAAATACCTAACAAGTCATTCTAATTCTCAATCTCGAACGGGGGCTCCTTTGCCACGTCGCGCTCGTCGGGGGGAGGAAGCAGAAAGAGAGCGGCGGTCAGAAACAATACCAACATAATACTCTCAGTTAAACCCTTCAATACACGAAAATCAAACAAAAGTAAAAATACACAAATCGGCGAAAAAAACACAGGCTCCACACACGCACATAATTCAATCACAGCTGGATGGGGGCGGACGGCCGGGGGGGAATTGGGTAATTTGTGGGGGAGGGGGAGTGAGTGCAGTCGGGTTTACGGCGCGCGCGTAACTCTGGCGGTCGTGGGTTGCGGGGTCTCGTGGGGAGAAGTGGCAAGCAACACAACAGCCGGTTACAAGCCAACAGCGACATTTAGTCCATCCAGACTCCGAGGTCTTTGTTTTGATTCCCGAAGGCGCGACGCGTCCACCCTCACGCTGACATGGCTTTGGTCGGTCGCCGCAGCCATAGCCGCGATACAACGGGCGATGTGTCAGCTGTCAAACCGAGGGAGGAAGGGGTGAAGGGGGGAAGGGGAGGGCGGGAAGGGAGGGGGTTTGACGGAGGAGGGGAACGGAGGGAGGGAGAGGGGGCGGGCGCGCACCGGAAGGGAAGGGAGGTCAGGGAGGTGGTTGAGGGGAGGTTGGACGGCGAACGGCCAGCGGGGAGGAGGGGCGAGAGGAAGAGGAAGGAGGGCCGGTGGTTGCGTGAAGGAGGCGAGGGGGCCCGTCATGATCGAACCGGAGGATGCCTCTCTCATCTCTACTCACAAGCACTAAGACCAATACACGTCGTCGTCGAGGGAGGCGTCTGGTGCTGCGGAAAGAGATTTCAGAAGGACAAGACGGAGGGGGGTGTGGTGCAGTCGAGGAGGGGGGAACGGTGCAGGAGGGATGGGATGGAGGAAGTCAGTCGGATCTCTGTCTCAGATCAGCTCACTTCTTCATCTGCTCTCTCTCTCCGAATTTGCGGGTCGGTTTTACGGGGGTACTCGGTTGAGATCCAGTCTCTCAGGGTCGGAAGATCGTCAGAACGACGAGTCATGGCGACATCATCCTCACAGCTCGGGTCTCTTGGGAAGGGCTCGAGGGGGTAGGGCCAGAGCGCTGTATTAAGGTGTGCCGGCGCCGAAGCAGACTTACACTCTGCTCTCTCGTGGAAAAAAGAGTAGAGGGCGAGAGCAGGAGAGAGGGATACATCTCGGTGGGCGAGAGACAGGTATTACTCAGGGTTTCTAACGGGAGAGGGGAGAGGGATTAGGATTGACGGTTACGAATTCCTGTGGATGAGAGAGGATACCATAGGCAATGGAAACCCGGAAGAAGGATCGAGGCATCTAGCCAAGATAATCAATCTAAGAGGACAGTGTGGAATAGGGACCGAAGAAAGAAGAGAGACGAGAGGGAACGAAGCAGGAGTAAAGAGAGAGAGAAAAAAACAGGGGAGCCATATGCAGTAAATGTATTTATCAAGAGCTATATTTTTGACCTGTATCTTTGCATGCGTGCGTGTATCTCAGTTGCTTCTTAATTCTTCTTTTTTAAGCCGCGTATTATTCCTCTCGTGATTAAAATGTATGGAATACTAAGAGAGAGGGTGATAAAAGGCGTACCAGTTCCAAATTGGATGTCGTCGAAACAAGTAAGTCGCGTGGGAGATAATATAAGATTGAATTATCGATTCTCTCGCGCATCTTCTCCCTCCTCCTATCTGTCTTCCCATCAGTCCTCTCTATTTCTTCTCTCTCCCCCCTCTCTGTTATTATGTTCCTATTTCTCATCTCTTTTCCTCTGTCTTCTCCTTTCTCATGTTCTATTCTTTCTCTTCTCTCTTCTTCCTTCTTCTCTCCCTCCTCTCTCTTCTTCACTCTCTCTCTTTGATTGCCTCTCTCTTCTTTCCTCCTCTGTCTCACTTGCGCCTCTTCTCCTCCTCCTCCCTCCTCTATCTCGCCCTTTGCCGCCACCAGTGCACCTCCTCTCTCTCCTTTTTGCCTCATCACCTCCTGGGTCCCCCCCCCTCCTCTCCTCTTCTCTTCTTTTGTTTTCTCCCCTTTCATCCTATTGCTCCCTATCTCTCCTCTCTTCCTCTCCTTTGGCCTCCGTCCCTCTCTCTCGTCCTTTGCCTCTCTCCTCTCTTTCCTCTCTCTCCTCTCCTATTCTGTGCCTCTCTGCTCTCTCTTCCTCTCTCATTCATCTCTCTCGGTCCTTTGCCATCTCTCTCTCTCGGTTCTCTCGATCAATCTCCCTTTGCCCTCTCTCTCTCCTCATCTCTCCTTTGCCTCTCTTTCTCTCTCCTCACATCCTTTTTGCCTCTCTCTCTCGTGTCTCTCCTCTCACTCTCCTCTCTCTCTCTTCCTCTCCTCCCTCCCCTCCCTTCTCCTCGTCTCTTCTCCTCTTCACGTCCTCTCAACTCTCTCTCTCTCTCTCTCCTCTCCTTGTCTCGCTCCCTCTGCTCCATCCTTTGCCTCTCTCTCTCTCTCTCTCCTCCGTCTCCTTTTTGCCCTCTCTCTCTCCTCTCCCTCTCCTCATTCCCACCTCCTTTGCTCCTCTCTCTCCTCCCCTCTCTCTCTCCCTCCTTTTCCCCCCCGCCTCTCTTCTCGTCTCTCTTTGCCTCTCTCCTCTCTCTCTCTCTCTCTTTGCCTCTCCTCTCTCTCTCTCTCCTCCTTTGCCATCTCTCTCTCTCTCCACTCGCTCCTTTGCCCTCTCACTCTCTCTCGAGTATCTCTCTCCTTATGACCTCTCTCTCTCCGTCTCTCTCTCATCTCCCTCCTCCGCATCTCCTCCGTCTGTACCCTCTACCTCCTTTTGCCTCTCCTCTCGTCTCCTCTCCCTCTTTGCCCTCTCTCTCTTCATCCCTCTTCCTCTCACTTTTGCCTCCCTCTCCGTTCGTGATCTCTCTACCATCTCCCTTCCTCCTCTCCCCTCCTCGCGCTCTCCTTTGCCCCTCTGCTCTCTCCTCTCGCGTCTTCGTCTCCTTGCCAAATCCTCTCTCTCATCCATCGTGCTCTTTGCCTCTCTCTCTCTCTCTCTCTCCTTTGCCCTCTCTCCCTCTCTCTCTCTCTTCTTTGCCTCTCTCTCTCTCTCTCTCCTCTCTCTCTCTCTCCTCTCTTTCTCTCTGTCTCTCTCTCTCCTTTCACCATCTCTCTCCTCTCCTTTCTCTCCTCTCTCTCCTCTCTCCTCCTCTCTTCTCTCTCTCCTCTCTTCTCTCTCTTTCTCTTCTCTCTCTCTCTCTCTCTCTCTTTCTCTCTCCATCCTTCTGCTAATCTATCTACTTATCTTTTCATCTCTGTCTATCTATTTGTCTGTCTGCCAATAGACAAAGCGCTTCAGTCCATAAAAGTGCCGAAGCAGCGATCGGAGCCGAGGCGAGGCAGCCCGTTGATTGGCTCCGCCCCCTCCCAGTGTCATTAGCCGCGGGTAATGCAGGAATTTTGGAGAACGGCCGATTCCCCTCGCGGCGCTGGCTCGCGGGGCGGGAAATCGGCGAGCGACGTCGCTCCGAAGGAAGGGTAAGGCCCTTGCTCGGGGTGGGGTGGGGGGCGGAGACGGGGGAGTGAGGGAGGAAGCTATGGTACTTACAAGTGAGACCTTCTCTTTCTAAAACTTCCTTTCTAATTTTTTTTCTTTCCCCTTTTGTTCACCCCCCGCACCTCTCCCTCCTTCTTCCTCCCCCCTCCTCCTTTTCCCTCCTTCTCTCCCGCCCCCAGCCCTCACCCCCCTTCCCCTCCCTCCCTCTCCCTCTCCCCCTCTCCCTCCTTCCAGTGAGCGTCATTCCTCCTTCCTCTTCGCGTCTTAGGGATATCTCTTTCTCCTTCTCTCTCTCTTCGATAGAAAGAAAGAGAAAGAGATAGAGGAAAAATCCGGATGGATATGCGTTTTCTGTTGTTCAGAATGAAGTGATTGTTTTATATCGCTATCGGTTCCCATAAACAATATGGATCCGATTCCCTCGATCGAGCCAAGCGGCCGAGTGAGGGGAGGGCCTTGGCAGGGGACGAGCTTGGCAGGGGCGCAGGGGAGACGGGATCAGTGAGGATTGAGTGGGAGCGGAGTATGTAGCAGAGGAAGAGGAGCTTGGCAGGGCAGGAGGGAATGCTCGGGCCAGCGTTTCTCACACAGCTCGAAAACGAGCAGGCAAGCACGCGAGCAAATCCATCGGGTGAATATCCATTACAGGTGCCGGCAGCCGGGTCGCCCTTCCTTCCGGCAGCCAATCCCGCTGGGCGGCATCCGGGCCGCCCACCTGCGGCCGTGCAGCGCCGCTGAGCTCGCCACGACGAGGGAAAGTTATCGTCATAATGAGCGGCTCCAAGGTGGGCTGGCGGTGGGCGTCGCGCTGCGGCTCTGGCGGAGGGGAGAACGTTCAGAGTTCATGGCGTCCTTACAGCTCGTTCCCCGGCGCCCACGTTGAAGCTCTGCGCTCGAAATGGGCGCCGGGAGGTCATGCGTGGCAGTCCAGATGCATTTTTATCGATCTCATGAAAAGTTTGTTTTGCTGGGGTCGGGGAGGTCGATCTCCGGCTTTCGCGAAGTTCTCCTCAGCCGGGCGTATGTTTCTTTTGACCGAACCCTCCCTGGGCCCGGGGTCACGTGACCGCGACTCCTCCCCAGCTGACCTCTTACGCTCTCCCTCCCCTTCCCTTCCCCCGCCCCCTCTGCCCTCCTCTACCTGAACTCCCAACTCCGCCCTCCTATCTCCCCCTGCCCTCCCCTGCCACCTCTTCCTCCCTATCCCCCCCCCACCTCTCCACCCAGGTCATTTGCGGGCGGGGCGCGCAGGAGAGCCAGACACGGGCTGAGGCGTGTCGCTTCGCGCCTCACGCACGCTCTTCCACTCTCTCCTCTTCCCTCTCCTCTCTTTTCCTCTCGTCGCATCTCTCTCTTTCCCCGTTCGCTCCTGTTGTCGAGGCGTGTACGGAGCTGTGACGGAGCGTTGAAGCGGTCGACCTGTTCGTCTCTGAAGTATTGATCAACGCTCGCTGGAGGGGGAGGGGAGGGGGAGGAGTAAGAGGAAGAGGAGGAGGTGGAGAGTGGAGGGAGGGGGGGGGACAAGTGGAGGAGGAAGAAGGGGAAGGGGAGGGTGGGAGAGGGGGGAGGAGGGAGGGGAATTAATGGAAGGAAAGGGAAGGGAATGGAAGGGAACAGAACAGAGGAAAGGAAAGGGGAATGGAATAAAAGGGGAGGGAAAGAGAAAGGCAAAGATAAAGAAGGGAAGGGGAGAGGGAGGGGAGAATTGAGAATGGGATTGAGGAAGGGAGAGCGGGAATGAGCGAGAGAGTATGAGAGTGCGGGAGAACTAGAGAGACTAGAGGGATGAGATAAAGAAGGGAAAGTAGGAGACCTTGTCTCTCTCTATCTGTTTTGTTTATCTGTCTACCTCTACAGTCCGTCTCTCTCTGCCTCTTTCTTTTCTTTCTTTCCTTCTTTATGTCCTCCTCATTCTCCTCCTCATCCATCCTCATCTTTCTTCTCTCTCTGTTAAATATATGTGTANTGCATCTGGGTATTAACAGGTATATCCTCTCTTTCTATAATATTTCTCTCTCTCTATCTATCTAGCTAATATCTCTCTCATTCCTTCTCTTCCTCCTCGCCCCCGCTCTCCTCTGCCTACTTCTTCCTTCTCTCCAGGCTCTTCATCTCTTCATCTCTACCTTTCTCTCTCTCTTCTCTTCTGGTCCCAAGGTTCTCTCTTTCTCTCTCCCTAGTCCCCCTCCTCTTCTCTTCTTTTCCTCTCGGCGCCCCGGTGGTTCTCTCTTTCTCGCTCCTTCTCTCTATTCCCTCTCTCTTTTTGTTCTATTCCGGGCTCTCCCTCTCTCTTCTCTCTACTCTCTCCCTCTCGCTTCGTCTTTCTCTTTCGTGGTCTCTCTCTCTTCTCTCTCCTCTTCTCTTCTCTCTTCTTCTCTCTCGTCATCTCTCTCTCTTCTCTCTCTCTCTCTCTCTCTCATCTGTCTCTCTCTCTTCTCTCCCTCTCCCTCTCTTCCTCCCCTCCTCCAAGCAAGTCTCCGCGTTGCCATGGTCACGCAGATTACCTCGCCACTTCCCGGGTTCTTTTCCTGTGGATTTCGATCGCGGTGTGGCCGCCCTTGTTTACTTCTCCTTCTCCTCTCTCTCTCTTCTCTTTTTCTCTTTTCTTCTTCGCTTCTTCTTCCTTTCTATTCTTTCTCGTTCTTTTTCTCTTTTTCTCGGTCTTCTCTTTTCTA
>NW_020869000.1:353399-358399 GCF_003789085.1 Penaeus vannamei | reverse complement strand
AGCGAGAGAAAAGAAAAAAAAAGAGAAAAAGGTGTGGAGTGAAGCGAAAGAGAAAAAAGGAGAAAGAGAGAAAGAAGAAAAGGTGTGGAGTGAAGGAGAGAAAAAGAAAAAGAGGAAAAAGAAGAAAAAGGTGTGGGTGAAAGAGAGAAAAGAAAAGGAGAGGAGAGAGAAAAAGAAGAAAAGGTGTGGAGTGAAGCGCGAGAGAGAAGAGAAAAGAAGAAAAAAGGTGTGGAGTGTTGGAGTGAAGCGAGAGAAAGAAAAAGAAAAAGGAGAGAGAGAGAGAAAAGAAGAAAAAGGTGTGGAGTGAAGCGAGAGAAAAGAAAAAGGAGAGAGAGAGAAAGATGAAAAAGGGTGTGGAGGTGAGAGCAGAGAGAAAGAAAAGGAGAGAGAGAGAAGAGAAAGAAAGCGAGAGAATAGAGAGAGAGGAAAAGAAGAAAAGGGTGTGGAGTGAAGCGAGAGAGAGGAGAATAAAAAAAAGGTGGCGTGAGCGAGAGAAAGAAAAAAGAAAGAAAAGGAGAGAGAGAGAGAATAAAAAAAAGTGTGGCGTGAAGCGAGAGTTGTATTTTTTTTGTGCAGTGAGTCTAAAGAAAGAGAACAATGAAAAAAAGGGGGATAAAAATAAAAGAGAGAGGGAGGTACAAAATGGCAATTCCTATTTTAATGCGTATTGACTGGAAAATTACTTCTATGAAATTGCATCCCCGAAAAAGAAAAGGTTGCAGGATTGCGCGACATGCAAGTAAAAAAAAAGAACAGAACAGAAAGAAAAAAAGAAAAGAAAACACAAAATAAAAAAACTACGACAGAATTATTTTAGAGAGAGAGAGAGAGAGAGAGAGAGAGAGAGAGAGAGAGAGAGAGAGAGAGAGAGAGAGAGAGAGAGAGAGAGAGAGAGAGAGAGAGAGAGAGAGAGAGAGAGAGAGAGAGCAAAACAAAAAAAAAACAATACCATTAGACCCGGATGAATAATCAAACCCTAGCGACCGCTTCGAATGGGATCGAACTCCCTTTCCCTTATGACGCTCCGAGACCCCGAAACAGGAGCCTCCGCCATTCCGAATCCAACACCATTTACAAAACGCCGCCCTTGCTCTGGCGATGCATGTCCCTGTCACGGGTTGTCCGAGAACAGTTTAGCAACTCGGCCCCAACGTGCATTTACGTCTTTATAGAGTAAAAGACCGCGGTAAAGAATGTGTCAGCTTAGCGTTGATGGCGTCCCTCGTGGTTTATGCGAACGCTTTGGGGAGCGTCAGTCGTGTGAATCATGATAACAATGGCCTATAAACACTGGGAAGAATACACCTTTTGCCTGCAAGAAAGAGAGGGGGGGGAGAGAGAGGAGGGAGGGAGGGGAGGAGAGAGAGAGAGAGAGAGAGAGAGAGAGAGAGAGAGAGAGAGAGAGAGAGAGGAGAGAGAGAGAGAGAGAGAGAGAGAGAGAGAGAGAGGAGAGGAGGGAAAGAGAGAGAGAGAGAGAGAGAAAGGGGGAGCAGGAAGGTGGTAGCGTTAGAGAAGAAGAAGAAAAGAGAGAGAAGAGGGGGGGCAAGGAGGACAAGAGTCAGATAGACAGACGTGCAGACAAGAGATAGAACAGAGGGCTGACAAGAGCAAGGAAGACAAAGAGAGACAGACAGACAGACAGACAGAAAAGGACACACACACACAACACACACACACAGAAAGAGAGAGAGAGAGGAGCAGACGACAAATGAGAGAGAGAGAGGGGGGCAGACACGGACAAAATGAAAGAGAGAGAGAGAGAGGCAGAAACAGAGACAGACAGATAACGAAAACGAGCAATGAAGAGAGAGACGCGACACGTTATTTCACAAGCGGGGGCTCGCGTGCCGCACCGCCATAACAGCGGCCGTAATGCTCCTCCTCGGGATGTACTGTTCTCCAGCTGATAATTAAGTTTCCGGGTCGCTGCTGCACGGCTGTGAACTTTACTCGGGAACAATAAGCATCAGCGAGTCCTTGGGAATTAGGACCAATTTTTAAACGTGTTAAGAACGCGCTGTACGTGAGTGCTTTCCTCGAATGTGTGTGCAAACAATAACATTTTTTTTTTCTTGATTTTTTTTTTTTTTTTTTTTTTTTTTTTTTTTTACGGAAACGACAAGCAGGAAATCAGTGTGTTTTATCTTACAGTTGTAATTGCTGGTGTTTGTGTCCTTTTTTCTTCCTCTTCTTTCTTTCTTTTTTTGGCCTTTCTCAGATGTATCGTTATTATGAAGGTTTTCGTCATCATCAAATATTATCATATCATCATCGTTATCTCATCCTCGTCCTCAGCATCATTATCATCATCATCGTCATCATAATCATCACAATCACGATCATCACCATCACCTATTATCATAATCATGATCATCATCGTTATAATTATCTTTACTATTACCATTGGCATTGTTAGCATAACTAAAACTGTTTTGCACTTAGTAGTATTGTGTTATTAGGCCATTATTAGAAACCATATTAGTAAATGAGTAATTGATGAATATTAACTAATTAACAGAAAAGTGTAAGAATGATGTAAACACCCACCAGATAAGTACACGAAAAGTACAGAATATTACACACACACACAAACACTAGCACGAAAACATACAAACAAGAGAACACGCACACACACATATACACACACAAAATCACCACACACACTCATTACTAGCACGAAACATACACACCCGAAAAACACAAACACACAACAAACACACACACACAAACAAAAACACAACACACACAAACACACAAAACACACACACACGAACACACACACACACACACAAACACAAACACACAACACAAACACAACACACACAACACAAACACACACACACACACAACACACACCACACACACAACACACAGCACACACACCAACACAAAACACAAACACACACACACACACACACACACACACACAACAAACAAACAAGCAAACGCCAGCCAACCAACACAAACCAACAAAGCCTCCCCTTATGTACTCCCACGTGTCTGCTTCCTCTCTGGACTCCAGACTATGTTTAGGATTCCATCTCTTACGGCTCGAAACAACGACCAAACACTTCGGCCTCAAACTAGCAACGCACGTGAGAGAAAGGCAAACAAGACTTCGTTGTTTGGAAAGATCCGATTGCTCTCAAGGCAGAAGGAATTGGATCCTAGCCTTGTCGGGCTTGCTTGAGGGCGGTGGGGAAAAGGAGAGATGGGGGGGAGGGAGGGAGGGGAGGGAGGGGATAAGGAGAGATGGGGGAGGAGGGGATGGAGGGTGGGGAGGGTGGGAGAGGGAGGGAGAAGAGAGGGGAAGGGAGGAGAATGAGAGATGGGAGAGGAGGGAGGGAGGGAATAAGAGATGGGGAGGGAGGGAGGGAGGGGAGGGAGGGAGAAGAAAGGAGAGATGGGGGGAGGGAGGGAGGGAGGGAGAGAAAGGAGAGATGGGGAGGAGGAAGGAGAGAGGGGAGGGATGGGGGAGAGGGAGGGAGAGAGAGAGGAGAGAAGAAGGGGGAGGGAGGGGAGGGAGGGGGTAGTGAGGGAGAGGAGAAGAAAGCGAGAGATGGGGGGGAAAGAGGAGAGAGAGATAGATAGAGGGGGAGAGAGGGGAGAGGGGAGTGAGGGAAGGGAAGGGAGGGGGGGAGGACAAGAGAGAGAGGAGAAATGGAGGGGCGGGAGCGAGGTAAAATTGTATGCACGACTATGTGAAGAGATTAATCAAAATATTGATATAAAGAATCTTAGTTTCGCAACTGGATCAAGATCGTTTATTGTAGGGCTTCATTTTATTATGTATAAATTCGTCCGTAGACATGAAACAAAGTGATGTAGAGTGAAAGAATTCTGAGAAAGGATTGATGATAGAAGAGAGAGAGAGAGAAGAGGCTAGAGAGAGACGAGATGAGGGAGAGAGAGAGAGAAGAGAGAGGAGAGAGAGGAGAGAGAGAGAAGAGGAGGGAGAGAGAGAGAGAGGAGAGAGAGGAGGGAGGGAGGCGAGAGAGAGAGATGAGAGAGAGAGATGAGAGAGACAGAGAGAGAGAGAGATGGGGAGAGGGGAGAGAGAGAGCGAGAGAGAGAGAGAGGAGAGAGAGAGAGAGAGAGAGAGGAGAGGAGAGGGAGAGAGAGAGAGAGAGAGGAGAGAGAGAGAGAGAGAGAGAGAGAGGAGAGAGAGAGAGAGAGAGAGAGAGAGAGAGAGAGAGAGAGAGAGAGAGAGAGAGAGAGAGAGAGAGAGAGAGAGAGAGAGAGAGAGAGAGAGAGAGGAGAGAGAGAGAGAGAGAGAGAGAGAGGAGAGAGAGAGAGAGAGAGAGAGAGAGAGAGAGAAGAGAGGAGAGAGAGAGAGAGAGAGAGAGAGAGAGAGAGAGAGAGAGAGAGGGAGAGAGAGAGAGGGAGAGAGAGAGAGAGAGAGAGAGAGAGAGAACGAGAGAGAGAGAAGAGAGAGAGAGGAGAGAGAGAGAGGAGAGAGAGAGAGAGAGAGAGAGAGAGAGAGAGAGAGAGAGAGAGAGAGAGAGAGAGAGAGAGAGCAGAGGAATTAAAATTGAATATACAATATTGAGAGACTTAACTATTGATGCAGAAATCAAAGATGAACTTGGATTTCCTTCCATGATTGAATATCCATCTATTTATTTTAGTATATTGAATTAATCGTACTTTAATAATCATTATAATTCCAGCCACAGCTACAATTATGAACATGCCCACATTATCATCATTAACATTAATATATACCTTCTTCCTTATTTAGAAAAAAAAAATATAATGAATCAACAGTTATTTCGGATCAGTAAATGATAAATATGTTTCAAGCTAAAACTTTAAATATCAAGTATGTTAAAATATAAAAAAACACTGCTAATGACAAATAACAAATGTAATATAGTAAAATATACAAATAAAAAGCTCACTGCTAATGACAAAACAAATAATATTATAGATTTCAAAATACGGATCTCTCTAAAATTAGTAATAACACGATTCGTCGCGTGAAAGTAAACATATATATA
>NW_020869000.1:335899-338399 GCF_003789085.1 Penaeus vannamei | reverse complement strand
CTTTAGGGGGGGTGGGGCAAAGGCCAAGAAAATGCTTGAAACATGAGATACCTTAGAAGCATTTTTAAGCAACGACCAGTGGTATAGAAGTGTAATTTAAGGAAAAAATAGTGGAAGTGAGGCCCTAGGTGGGGGTGGGGGGTGGAAGGGTTGAACATTCAGTCTTATTCCTAAAATTTTATGAATACAATCTTAGATATTGTCAAAAATAAGCACTAGCCTCTCCGATGTCTATGAATGAACGCGTGTGTGAGAGCGTGTTGAAGCCTCTATTCCAAAATTAAGAAGACCAAGACCCTCAAGCTTGACACTTTCCACACCTGGCGAGAGAGGAGTCTATCCCTCTGGAACTTAATGTCACATACATAGATTTATACCATCGCTTGTGCACTGGCATTAGTAAAAGTATTATGGTTTTCTTGTGTGTATGTCTGTGTAAAATGTGTGTGTTGTGTGTGTGTGTGTGTGTGTGTGTGTGTGTGTGTGTGTGTGTGTGTGTGTGTGTGTGTGTGTGTGTGTGTGTGTGTGTGTGTATGTGTTTGTGTGTATATGTTTGTGTGTAGATGTATGTAAAAGTGTGTTTGCATATATTCAATTCATTTAATATATCGAAACCAAATGCATTATCCGGAAACCGAAATGGATACAGTATCCAATTACACATTTTATATATAAACACAATCCCTCGTTAAAGGAAATCTATAAATCTGGGGAAAAATCTGGATAGCATAACCTATTGTTGAAGTTGTTTGGATTGTTCGAAAAGAAAAGAAAAAAAAATCGTATTCTCCTTTTGCTGAATATTCGAGGTGAATGTTACATTACTGTTATCATTACCAGGACCAAGCACAGGCGGTATTTGACAGTCTGAGTATGAATGAATATAAGCCGTGTATGTTGTACAATAAAAAAAAAAACATAAGTACAATAGGTATGGGTAAATGAATATATAAATATGTTGTACAATAGAGGAGACATAGGTACAATAGGTATGAGCAATATATATGTGAATCACAGACATGGTTTACAGGCATGTTATATACATATAATATATTATATATATATATATATATATTATATATATAATATATATATATATATATATATATATATATATATATATTATATATATTATATATATATGGCACTTCGCACATCCACAGACGCATGTACTGCCTTGTGTTCTTACAGACGAACAGAAGGAGGCTACAAAATGGTACTGTATTTTATGGCTTATTCAGTTCGTTACATCTCTGCAGCAATCTGAATGTCTTAAGATGGTGCCACTGATTATCCTGAGATAATTTCAATTTGATGTTATTAAATGTATCTAAGAGTACTTATGATTGTTTATCTACGCAATGTCCCGGATATTACTGTATATCAGAACGAACCATTTCCAGATAAACTACAATTGGAATTGTTCCAGACGTGATAAGGAAATTGTAGTTGAAATAAAATGTAATAATACCCATGTAATGATCATGTGTACATTTTGATGACATATATGAAGCTTAGGTCGAGCTTGAACTGGCATTCGAAATTTGTTTTGTTTGTTGTTATTTGTACTGTTCGAAATAATCTCTTGAATATGCAAAAGGTCGTTTGGCTTAGGGAGCATAAAAAAAAAATGAAAAATGTATATGCATGTAAAATTTTGTAATCATCTTTTAAAGTTATATGATTCGAAATTTTCAAATTTTCAGACCTATCTAGTAATGTGTATACACCGTGACACACAGAGAGCATGTGCAGTATTTATGTCTATATCCATCTCTCTCTCTCTCTCTCTCTCTCTTCTCTCTCTCTCTCTCTCTCTCTCTCTCTCTCTCTCTCTTCTCTCTCTATCTATATATATATATATATATATATATATATATATATATATATATATATATATATATATATATATATATATATATATATATATAATATATATTATATATATATATATATAGTATATATATTATATATATATATATATATATATATATAATATATATAATATATATATATATATATATATATATATATATATATTATATATATATATATATATATATATATATATATATATATATATATATATATATATATATATATATATATATATATATATATATATATATATATATATATATTATATATATATATACATAATATATATATATATATATATATATATATATATATATATATATATATATATATATATATATATATATATATATATATATATATATATATATATATATTATATTACATATATTGTTTATATGTGTGTAATATATTATATACTTATACGTACATATATATATATATATATATATATATATATATATATATATATATATATATATATATAAACCTTCGACTCATAGCAACACAACAAATAACGTAAACCAAAAAAACGCACATCAACTTTCTTCCGTAAATTGCATCATATTCTGCCCGCAAATGTTGCATTTAGCGAGCTGTCAGTCACGTTGATGAGGCAGAT
>NW_020869000.1:325899-328399 GCF_003789085.1 Penaeus vannamei | reverse complement strand
ACACACACACACACACACACAACACACACACACATCACACACACGCACACGTACACACATACACACACACACACACACACACACACACACACACACACACACACACACACACACACACACCACACATCGCAAAACCCACACACGCCGTTTTTTGTGTGGAATGAGTGTTTATGTTATAAAGAGAGATAGATAGATAGATAGATTGATTGATATAGATATAAACTCCGAATGTTTACCCATGTTTTTTTAGTAAACAACTGGTAGCAGCTTTAGAAAAAAAAAAAAGTCATAAAGCCGCCTAAGGACGTAATGGACTCGAAGAAATATTATTAATTATAAGCGACGCATTTTATAACCCCCAACTACATTCGGCACATTTGCATAATTAGCTTTAATAATAATAATAATAATATGATGAATGATGATGATGATGATGATGATGATATGATAATGATGATGATTGATGATGATAATAATGATGATAATAATGATGATGATGATAATAATAATAATAATAATAATCAATTTAAATAATAATGATAATAAAATACTGAACTCCTAAGAGCCATATGTCAAGTGGTGAAATATGAATACTGAATGTAAATATCCGTGTTATGAAGAGGGATAAAGGCTTCAATTATGATTAACTTGATAATGAAGATTATTGCTAATGCTGTCTCGTTCGTTCACTATCGGCATTTTCTCCAAAACAGCAAAAGCAAAAAAAAAAAAAAAAAAAAAAAAAAAAAAAAAAAAAAAAAAAGTTTCAGGATTATTTTCATATTATTATCAACAATAATTATAATAGAAATCATAAGAATAATAATGGTAATAATAACAATAATAATCATTATACTACTAATACTAATGCTAATAATAATAATAGTAATGTCAATAACAATAATAATTATATTAAATAATAATAATATACAATATAATTATATTTAATAATAATTAATATGATAATATGATTAATAATAATGAATAATAATTAAATATGATAATGATAATGATAATGATGATGATGATAATGATGGATTGATGATTGATGATGGTTGATGATGATGATGATGATGATGATGATGCATGATGATGATGATGATGATATGATGATGATGATGATGTGATGATAATGATGATGATTAGATACTATATGTTTCATAAAATCACGATAAGTATAAATTGAAAAACGGCAAAATTATTATAATGACAGCATTAGTGATTATGATAATAGTAATGAAGATGATGAGGACAATGATGATGATGATGAAAATGATGAAAATAATGATAATGAGGAAGACGGTGGTGATAGCGATGATGATAATGATAATTAAGATGGATGAAAATGATAATGAAAATTGCGAGTGATAATTAATGAATAATGAAAATAATGATAACGACGTAGATACGAATGAAAGAAAAATCCAAATATTTGATTTCACTTCAAAACTAACTCGGAAAAAAATGTTTTAATACAAAAGATTTAGTGTAATCACTTCCACAGAGATGAAACCCTTTTTCACATTTAAAAAAAAAATGAAATATGAATTTTTATGCTAAACACTTTTCAAAATATTATCTAGATATTCAAAAGAATAGCCTATGTTTTTTTAATCTAA
Source organism: Penaeus vannamei (assembly GCF_003789085.1). NCBI lineage: Eukaryota > Metazoa > Arthropoda > Malacostraca > Decapoda > Penaeidae > Penaeus > Penaeus vannamei. The sequence goes on along the minus strand of NW_020869000.1, from coordinate 326,780 downwards.
ATGTCTTTTAATGGTTCTAGAAAAAAAAGTAAAAAAAATCAAGGAATTATTAAAACAGTGAACAAAAGCAGACTGGTTGCATTAGCAATGATAATTCCTATGATAAACAACATGTTAACTGTACAAGATGTAAATTTACTTAATGTGATAAAATTATAACATGTCTAACTCTTAGCCTAATCTAACCCCTCCAAATTAATAAATATTTACATAAATAATACACATTTATGATTCAGTCCTTTATATTAGATTACAAATGGACTTGGCTAACTAAACTCTATCTTCTTTACAATTCACTTAATATTCCCACAATGCATTTTAAGAACAGATTATATTCTATGTTGAAATGCATTTGTCTCTATAATGTCTACTTCGAATTAAGTGAAACTTGTGACTTGAACTTAATTCCTCCATAATTATTCTGTTATTAATTCTGTATAACTGCATTTACAGAGACTTTTATAACAAGACTTACGTTTAATTACTTCAATCAAACCAGACATAAGTTCTCTGGATGATTCAAGAAAATAAAAAAATGACATGAAATTTGCATACAGATTCAGCAATTAGAGATAATACAGATGTACATTTCATATATAAATCACAATGCACCAGTTATGAATTGAAACAAATGGGGTTCATAAATTTAAGTGGATATTAGAAATAATGATTATGTCGCAAGTTTGCACAAAATGTCTAGGGAAGAACATAACAAGGTAATAGGTTTTTATTTCCATAAAATATAAATAGAATATTAAAAAAAGAAAAAAAATGAATTGGTTAATATTTGTATCAGAGGTATTGGGCTGTAATACAAGAAAAAAAAATTATTTATATGAAAATGCAAAAATATGACGTTTATTAAATACCGAAGTGTGTGG
>NW_020869000.1:285899-288399 GCF_003789085.1 Penaeus vannamei | reverse complement strand
AGACGTGAGTGTGTACAGCAACGAGACTCTATATCGCGCTCGAGTAAAATATTCATACATCAATCACAGGTCGTGAGGAGGGAGAGGAACCTTCCCAAAGGCAGAAGTTATCTGAGGCGAGACCAGAGCATCGGCTTCAACCCCCTTCTCCTCCCCTTCCTCTCCTTCACTCAACCCTCCTCTCTCGTAACTAACTCATTCCCCCCTCCTCTACCTTCCTTTACTTACCCCCTCCTCTGAATCCTTCACTCACCCCTCTCCCTTCCCCTCCTTGTCTCATCCCCTCCTTTCCCCTCCTTCTCTCATCCCTCTCCCTTCCCTCACTCACCCCCCATCCCCTCCCCCTTCACTCAACACCCTCCCCTTCCCTCCTTCACTCACCCTCCCCTCCCCTTCACTCACCACTCCTCCCCTCCCTCCTTCACTCACTCCCTCCCTTTCCTCCTTCTCTCACCCCCTCCCTTCCCACCTTCACTCACCCCCTCCCCCCACCTGGACACTCCCCTCCTTCGATTTTTCTTTTTTTTTTTACTTCATTATTCCTTCATTATACACAAATGAAATGTATAGCCTCCTTTGCCCAAAGCAGAAGGAAAAATATTTATGGAGGCCACGGCATTCATCATTAGAAGAAAGAAAGAAAGCAAGAAAGAAAGAAAGAAAAAATCAGACATAATTCATGTTTAAATGTTCCTTCAATTTGAGTATAAAATATTAGAGTTTTATGGATCTTATTGGCTACTTCATCGAGAGGTTAAGAACAAGAAAAAAGAAAGAACAAGAAAAAAGAAAACAGCACATACATAAAGACGATTGCCTTTTCACTGGAAGAAAAAGATATATAAATGAAGTTTATTGCTTCCTTCACAAGCAATTTTTCCCTGGTGAGACAAATATACATAAATGAACTTATTGCTTCCTTTACTGTTAGGATATATACTATACAATTAAGAAGTTCTGTAATGTAAAAAGAAAAAAAAAAAGAAAAAAAGAAAAAAGACATGAATGCAGTTTATCGTTTCCTTTATTGGAAGAGAAACCGCTGTGTATAAATGAAGTTTATTGCTTCCTTAGCTGTAAGGAAAAACATAAAGTCAGTGAATTTATTGCCTCTTGACTGGAAGAATAAACGCCATATACAAATGAAATAAATTTCCCGTCTTCCTTGTGTGAGAAAAATAAAAATACTTTACATTCACGGAGTCTATTGCTTTTCCACAGGAAGAAAAATATCGAATATTACTGACTTCTAGTGCTTGATACAACGAAGAAATCACAAATGCAATTTCTGACTTTCTTAACTGGAAGGAAACGTATGACGTATGAACAAATTGAAAGTGTATTGAGTCCTCCTGGCGTTCAATAACTTTTAATGAAGAGAATACAGGTCCTGTATGTTGTTGAGAGAAGCATGTCCATTAATGACGATAATTTTTTTTCGTTTTTTTTATTATCATATACATGTCATACCTATAATTTAGTTACTTTGACACGAAATATGAATCTATGATACGAAATAATATGAATTTATGACACGAAATAATATGAATTTATGACACGAAATAATATGAATTTATGACACGAAATAATATGAATCTATGACACGAAATAATATGAATCTATGGCACGAAAAACTATGAAACTATGGCACAAAACTATATGAAACTATGACACGAAACTATATGAAACAAAGCGTTTTCACTCACCCAAGGGATCGAGTCTTTTCAAACCAATGTTTTTTTTTTTCTAATCAAATACAAATCATACCTACAATCTAGTTACTTTGACACGAAACAATATGAATCAATGATACGAAACAATATGAATCAATGATACGAATCCATATGAATCAATGACAAAAAATAATATGAAACAAGGCGGTTTCACTCACCCAAGGGATCACGTCTTTTCAAACAGATAAACGGTTACATTTCTCTGAAGATGCAAAACAACAAAACAGATACGAGTATGTGTTAGTCACCGGCAATGACTATATGATGTAAGATATATAATAGTTTTATTGGGATATCTAGAGATTTTTTTTTTTTTTTTTTTTTGAATTGTGAAGCGAGAAATACTGCGTCGTTTTCTCTTATGCAAGGGATCACATCTTTTAAAACAGGTGAAAGGTTTTATTTCTTAAAAAAGAAAGCAGTGAAACAGATATTAGTAAATTTTTCAGTTAGGAGCTAAATAATTTGATGTTAAAATAAATCGATAAAATAAATAAATAAATAAATAATAATAAATCAAACAAAGCTTCTTCATAACTTTCCATTTTCTCACTGCCTATCTTTCCGTTTTCTTTCTTTCAATCTCTCTTTTATCATTTTCTCTACTTCCTTTTGCAAATCATTCCAACATAAAGAAGGGAAGGAGGATAAAAAATCGAGAACGAAGAACAATTGTAAAACGCACAACAAACCTTCCTGTTTGGTATTATTATCCATGGAATTTTAATACACAGTACAGGTAACGCTTTCATGATAATAGTGAGGGG
>NW_020869000.1:270899-275899 GCF_003789085.1 Penaeus vannamei | reverse complement strand
ACATACACATACACATAGACACTCATACACATGTATATAATATTATATATATATATATATATATATATATATATATATATATATATATATATATATATATATATATATAATGTACAGCTACCCACCACCCCCCACCCACACAACCGTCAAATAAACAAAACGCCCATTCTCTAATTCCCATCCTCTCCCTTACCCCCACCCCCACCCACCCAATCCTTCCCTTCCCTTCCTTTCCTATCCCTCCCATCAAATTAAAAAAACAACTCCCCACCCCCCCAACCCCCCAGCCCCCACCCCACGCAATCCTTCCCTTCCTTTCCTATCCCTCCCATCAAATTAATAACAACACCCCCACCCACACACACCCCCCCCAAAAAAAAATGGACGACTAACAACCCCACTCAACCCACCCCCACCTACCCCCACCCCCCAAAAAAAAAAAAATGGACGACGTATCACCCCCTCCCCCCCCCTCCCTCCCTTGCCAATAGCCCCCCTCCCCCTCCCTCCCCTTCCCTCCACGCGGCGCATTTCCCCTCCTTGTTTACCGCAGCCTCTCCGCACAACCTTCCCTCCGCCACTTACTGGAAATCTATATGGATGAGCGATCTGTTTCTTGGCGTCTGCCGCTGATCTCGTATTGACTCGCCGGTGAAAGAAGGAGGCCCGGTTTTTGCGTGTGTGTTTTTGTTTTGTTTTTTTTTGTTGTTTTTTCTTCTTTTTCTTTCTTTCTCTCGTTTTTGTTGTTGTTGTTGTTTGACTCGCCGGTGAAAGAAGGAGGCCCGGTTTTTGCGTGTGTGCTTGTTTTTTGTTTTTTGTTTTTGTTGTTGTTTTTTCTTCTTTTTCTTTCTTTCTCTCGTTTTGTTGTTGTTGTTGTTTGACTTGCCGGTGAAAGAAGGAGGCCCGGTTTTTGCGTGTGTGTTTTGTTTTTGTTTTTGTTGTTTTTGTTTTCTTCTTTTTCTTTCTTTCTCTCGTTTTTGTTGTTGTTGTTGTTTGACTTGCCGGTGAAAGAAGGAGGCCCGGTTTTTGCGTGTGTCTTTTGTTTTTTGTTTTGTTTTTTGTTGTTGTTTTTTTCTTCTTTTTCTTTCTTTCTCTCGTTTGTTGTTGTTGTTGTTTGACTCGCCGGTGAAAGAAGGAGGCCCGGTTTTTGCGTGTGTCTTTTGTTTTTGTTTTTTTGTTTGTTGTTTTTCTTCTTTTTCTTTCTTTCTCTCGTTTTGTTGTTGTTTGACTTGCCGGTGAAAGAAGGAGGCCCGGTTTTTGCGTGTGTGTTTTTGTTTTTGTTTTTTTGTTGTTTTTCTTCTTTTTCTTTCTTTCTCTCGTTTTGTTGTTGTTGTTGTTTGACTCGCCGGTGAAAGAAGGAGGCCCGGTTTTTGCGTGTGTGTTTTGTTTTTTGTTTTTTTTCTTTTTCTTCTTTTTCTTTTTTTCTTTCTTTCTTTCTCTCGTTTTTTATTTGATTGATTTATTTATTTTTTAGAGATAGGGGTTGGGGGAGACGGGGAGGGGGAAGAAGAAGGCATATATCTATTTGTCTATCTATCTATCTATCTATCTATCTATCTATCTATCTATCTCTATATATATACATATACATATATATGTATATATATATATATATATATATATTATATATATAATATATATATATATATATTATTATATATGTATATATACAAACACATACACACACACATACACAATAAATCATACACATAAATATACACATACATAGATATATAACAGATAGATATAGATACAGATACCGAAATATTGATAATATCATAATCTCTAAGTTGACTACACTCACCGAACATGTGTTCCGCTACGAAACAATTTGGGTTCGAGAATTGGAGAAAAGTTACACACAGCAAGAGCCAGTCAAATCGTTTCCCTTTTTAACCCCCAGTTTCCTATTCTACCTTCGGCGCCCAAGTCGATGATTGCAAGCTTCAAATGTCCACCCAAAATATGTGCACATCATACACGGAAAATACACACACCTACACGGAAAATACACACACCTACACGGAAAATACACACACCTACACGGAAAATACACACGGAAAATACACACACCTACACGGGAAATACACACACCTACACACACACACCTACACGGGAAAATACACAACCTACACGGAAAATACACACACCTACACGGAAAATACACACACCTACCACACCTACACGGAAAATACACACCACCTACACGGGAAATACACACACACCTACACGGAAAATACACACACCTACACGGAAAATACACACACCTACACGGAAAATACACACACCTACACGGAAAATACACACCACACACGGAAAATACACACACCTACACGGGAAATACACACACCTACACGGAAAATACACACACCTACACGGGAAATACACACACACCTACACGGAAAATACACACACCTACACGGGAAATACACACACCTACACGGAAAATACACACAACCTCCACGGAAAATACACACACCTACACGGGAAATACACACACCTACACGGGAAATACACACACCTACACGGAAAATACACACACCTCCACGGAAAATACACACACCTACACGGAAAATACACACACCTACACGGAAAATACACAACACACCTACACCGGAAAATACACACACCTACACGGAAAATACACACACCTACACGGAAATACACACACACCTACACGGAAAATACACACACCCTACACGGAAATACACACACCTACACGGAAAATACAACACACCTACACGGAAATACACACACCTACACACACACCTACACGGAAAATACACACACCTACACGGAAAATACACACACCCTACACACACACACTACACGGAAATACACACTACACGGGAAATACACACCTACACGGGAAATACACACACCTACACGGAAAATACAACACCTACACGGAAGATACAACACTTACACGGGAAATACACACATACACTACACTATACACACACCTCCACGGAAAATACACACACCTACACCGGAAAAATACACACACTACACGGAAAACACACACACTACACGGAAAATACACACACACACACCACACGGAAAATACACACACCTACACGGAAAATACACACACCTACACGGAAAATACACACACCTACACACACACCCTACACGGAAAATACACACACCTACACGGAAAATTACACAACCTACACGGAAAATATACAGACACGCATACACACACCGCACGAAAATACACACACCTACACGGAAATACACACCTACACGGAAAATACACACACTACACGGACACACACTACACGGAAAATACACACACCTACACCGGGAAATACACACACACGGAAAATACACAACCTACACGGAAAATACACACACGGAAATACACACCTACACGGAAAATACACACACCTACACGGAAAATACACACACCTACACGGGAAATACACACACCTACACGGAAAATACACACACCTACACGGAAAATACACACACCGGAAAATACACACACCTACACGGAAAATACACACACCTACACGGAAAATACACACACCTACACGGAAAATACACACACCTACACGGAAAATATGCGTCCGTGTGTATCCTTGCCTATGCAGGATGGGGGGGGGGGAGGGGGGTGGCGGTGTTTCGACGGTGTATAGGATAACGCTGTAGCTGAGGTCCCCTTTTGCGGTCGAGTTATAATGAGGTTCGGATTTCCAGCAGATTCCGCGAGTTCGAGGGTTCGAGGTCGACCTCAGGATTTCAGGAGCAGCGGTTATTGGCAAAGCTGGGAAATATTAGTGGTAAATGTTGCGTTGTGTAAGTAAGTAGGAGAGAGAGAGGGAGAAGAGAGAGAGAGAGAGAGAGAGAGAGAGAGAGAGAGAGAAGAGAGAGAGAGAGAGAGAGAGAGAGAGAGAGAGAGAGAGAGAGAGAGAGAGAGAGAGAGAGAGAGAGAGAGAGAGAGAGAGAGAGAGAGAGGAGAGAGAGAGAGAGAGAGAGAGAGGGAGAGGGAGGGAGAGAGAGAGAGAGAGAGAGAGAGAGAGAGAGAGAGGAGAGAGAGAGAGAGAGAGAGAGAGAGAGGGAGAATGAGAAAAGAGAGAGAAAAGAAAGAGAGAGAGAGAGACAGACGGAAACAAGAGATTAAATACCAAAGCAACAGAGATTGAAATACTATGAGTTACCAGTTTACTCGACTCGCCCGTAAGACAGAAAGAGTTTGGAATCTTTAAATCTGCTATAGTTCTATATTTATATATGTGTGTTGTGCACACACATACACACACACACACACACACACACACACACACACACACACACACACACACACACACACACACACACACACACATACACACACACATATATATAAACGTAGAATAGAGGGGGGAGATAGAAGAGAGAGAGGAAAGTATGAGAGAGAGAGAGAGAGAGAGAGAGAGAGAGAGAGAGAGAGAGAGAGAGAGAGAGAGAGAGAAAAGAAACATGAGGCGCAGATATCTCTCAGGGGTACAAATACATCCCGCTAAAATCGTATCCCAAAAATATTTTCCAAAATTTGTCTTTCATATATCAGTTTTACCCGATTCGTCACTTCCATTTCGGGGCCAAAACATCGCTTCTCGCTGCAATCCTACTGGCAGTTGATTCTCTAAAGTAAAGGATCTTTGAAAGAAAAGGAATAAGAGCAAAAAAAAAGAGGAGAATGTTGGATATTTGCCAGAATTATTTGCATGAGTCAGCTCCGTTTTATGTGTCTGCTGAGAAGCCTTGTATAGATAACGCTGGTAGAGTGTGAAGGTTTAATGTACGACAGGTTGAGGATATCCGTTTTAGCAAGCAATGCAGTTTCTCCGTTTTTCGTCTGTTTGTCTTCCTTTCAGTCTGTCTGTCTGTTTGTCTCTCTGTCTCTTCTCTCTCTCTCTCTCTCTCTCTCTCTCTCTCTCTCTCTCTCTCTCTCTCTCTCTCTCTCTCTCTCTCTCTCTCTCGCTCTCTCTCTCTCTCTCCTCTCTCTCCCTCTC
>NW_020869000.1:248399-250899 GCF_003789085.1 Penaeus vannamei | reverse complement strand
TATATAATTGTTATTTGTGTTGTCATTAGCGTTAGCGTTGTCGTTCGTCATCATCACCATCATCATCATTATCATCATACTTATCATTATCAATCATCATCATTATCAATCACCACGTATTCTTTAGCCTCTAGTTTCACATTTTACCACCAAACCAATTTTTATGAGCCTACCGTTGTAATAAAATAAATAAATAAAATGTTTCAGCAAAAGTGAATGTTAGGGTCAGTAATGAAGCTTTTTTTTTTTTTTTTTTTTTTTTTTTAATGCCACTTTGAATTTTGCCTAATTTAAATACTAAAATCTCAAAGTATGTCACACTGCATTTTCCTACAATACTTTTGACCTGTGCATTTCGCTCTTGTTATGCCTTCATTTTATGACACCCGCTGTTCTCTTTCAGCATACACGATGTCGGGGTGGCACTTCTCTCTTAATATGAATAATAAGTGTTGAGGGCCATGTCCATGAACGGCACAAATTAAGTATTCCGTTCCTTCCCAGAGCCACCTCTCGTTTTCTGCGATTCTGCACATGCAAGTCTCTCCCGCAAATGTTCTTTAATCAATAACTTTCGTTTCTCAGGACATTCTTTCCTCACTTTCTCTACAATTCCCGTGCTAAAACATCCTGTGTTGGAGCGACGAATAATTCGTCTTTGCCTTTCACCAATTCTAACTGCAGACAGGTTTTCTCTTACTATTCCCGTCATTTCTTATGAGGTTCACATGTTGCTCTTCGACTTTGGATCTAATTCCCTTTGCGTTGTTAGCGAAGGCTTTCCAGATTCTCTTTCGTCTCAAGCTGCAATCTGACATTGGTCGCTGCCCTAGGTTTAGTTCCTTCGTATATTTCTAAAACATGTTTTAAACCTGATCCTGTATATTTCAGATATTCATTTCTTTCTTATAATATTTACAATTTTATTCTCATCCAGTGATTCTTGAATATTTAAATTGGTAAGTGAAAACCTTTCACTTTTAGAGAGAAATATGCTAAACAGGTGTTGATACCGCTACCAAGGATACTTAATCCATATTTTGTACTCTTCAAAATTCCTTTGTGAAGCATATATAAATAATTACTTATCCTACTCGTTTCCATTTGCATGCTTCTTCTCTCAAAAGTTTTCTGGTATATCTACCAATGAGTTACAGTTTTCACTAATTAAGGTTTAACGAGTTTTTTAAGACTTTAGTATAAGAAAACTGGGTTCCCGCCGATCCATTCAGAGGCATGGCCATTCTCAGCACATTCAGCTAATTCATCCCATATATGTCGGTTGATCGATCCTCTGTTAGTTTATGTGTATATTCTCCAATAATTTTGAGGGTCTGGAGCTCTCAGAATCTATACAGGGTCTTTTACGTCGTCACCTGTGAAATTCCTGTATTGGGAAAGTGTAGAACCACCTTTTTCATTACACCGGGACCTCATAATCCTGATTTACTACACGATTACAAAGGATTCTGGGACTTCCTACATCCACATAGATTTTCAAACCCCTTGAGGACAATCGATCCTGTCGCAAGAGAATGAGGAACCTTGTTGATCTTTATTTGATTCTCTCTACGATTCTAACTGTTGGAACACCCTATTTCCCCCTTTGGACTAGTCTAGTCGAACTGGATTTGGTCAGAATATGGAAAGGGTGGAGATCCAAAGCAGAAATCAGTGAGAGATGTCTTCAACGAGGACTTGTTGCATTATATTCAGATGGTTCGATATCTGAAAATGGTGTGGGCTTTGCAGGAGTGAGCAGGAGGAAGACTGCCGTTGGAGTTCTTCCTTCGGCAGCGCAATTTTCTCTCCAGTTACATGCCATCTTTGCAGCAATCAAAATGTCTAAAGATCCTAGGAACCATTCTGTTGTAATATATGCGACTATCGTAGTGCTTTGCAAACAATCAAGAGCTTAAACTCACCTCATCCAGTGGTAACAGAGGAGCAAGATTGGCTTACACTGATGTCAGCATGTCAAGAGATGACTGTGTTGGGTGCCCGCTCATGTTGGTATCCTTGGGAATGGGCAAGCTGATCGGAGGGGCCAGGACAGCTGCCGCTCTGCCCTGTCATGCTCGTTTTCCTCTCCTACTTTCAGACTCGAAGCCCAGTAGCAGAAGTTGGATTGAGCAGTGGAAGCAGATCTCTAGAAACAAACTGCGAGAGATTAGAGGTGACCTTGGCAGTTGAATGACCAGCGTCCATCAACCGACAAGTAGTCTGAACAAGGCTGAAAATCTGCCACATAAGATTGACTCACGGACTGATGATGTCAAGAGCCATTAACGGTCGCACTTGTGGAAAGATGAGAAGCATTCATGGATTTTTATCAATTGAATATATTAAAGTAAGGACTTGTCTCCCCCACCCCCTAGACACTGAGAAATGTATTGGGGAAGATTGTGACAAAAACATCTTATTAATTTTGGAAGGGAGACTAATATATAAAATGATAATAATGGTAATTATATTCATACAATAATCTTACATAGTATTT
>NW_020869000.1:235899-240899 GCF_003789085.1 Penaeus vannamei | reverse complement strand
CAGCTATTTCGTTCGCTCCCTCTCCCTCTCCTTCTCCATAGCCATCAGGAACGAGTCCATAGTTTTCGCTGACATAAAAGGGAAATGAAAAAGTATTAAGCTTAATGCATGAAGTGCATTGCATGCCATATACATACCATTTGGAGGGCAGCCAAAATGAGGAGGCGTTTTGCTCTAATTCGCTTTTATGATTTGATAAACATAATGAATTCCTTTGGCTTTTCTTTTACTTAGCGTCTGTGACCCATAGAATAAGGGAGAAAGAAGGAAAGAAAGAAAGAAAAACGGGTTACCATTAATGTTGAAATATATATGTGCAGGCTACACTCCCAACTTTATCGCTGGATAGCTATTGTACATTTGTTTTATTTCCAATGCAAGCCGAGTGTTTCAACAGATAGGGAATGCCCAAGCGATACGTTGCGTAAAATGACTCGGGTAAATTCACTTTGCAGCCAGAAAACGCACAGGGAAATGTACAATACACTCCCGCAACTACAAACCACTAAAAATACATATTCATGATAACAAAAGCAGAGCAATTCATATGAATCTCAGGCTCTTGACATAAACCGAGGGAAATTTACATTATGAAATACAATGAATCCTAATGTATAGCCTGAACAATGTAGATAAAAGTAACATATTTCAGATTTACTAACCCCCCCCCTAAAAAGTCAAAGCACTTCCAGCCTCCACTTTTTTAATACTCGACTAAGGTTTAAGCTCGGCATCATGCGAAGCTTGAGAGCTGCCTCACTCTAAAGNCGATGCTCAGTATGTGAGTCGTACAATGACGGCGACGCCTTATCAGAAAATGCAACTTATGTTTTATCTATATTTATCTAGTATTATCTATTTTACCTATCCCACACACACTCATATGCCCTGTATCATACTAATGTGTGGTGTGGTGTGTGTGTGTGTGTGTGTGTGTGTGTGTGTGTGTGTGTGTGTGGTGTGTGTGTGTGTGGTGTGTTGTGTGTGTGTGTGTGTGTGTGTGTGTGTGTGTTGTGTTGTGTGTGTGTGGTGGTGATTCATGATCGCGTGTGGCTACAACGAACAACTTTTTTTTTTTTTTTGCATTTAGTTTGGTGAGGCAACTTTAAAAAGGGGCGGTCAGGCACCCTCGATATATGCTCCTGTTATGGATTTTTATTATAATTATCATCGTTAAAAGCATATGCGTGTACTGCCGCTATTGCTTTTACTGTTTGTGATCTACGGTGTCACGGGTACTGGTCAGCGCACGTGCTGTGGGTGCCATGGTTTGTTGACGTGTTGTTGCAGAAATGAGGGGGGGGTTGCTCCTGTTGTTGTTACAATTGATCCACCTTCAACAACAGTTTTTTATACACCGTATTTGGAGTAAAGGGGGCGAGAAGGATAAGAAAGGGCCAGAAAAGAGAAAGGAGAATAGAAGAAGAAAAGGGTAAAGTTAAAGGCCAGAAAAAGAGAAAGGAGAATAGAAAAAGAAAAGGGTAAATTTAGATCAGAGGAGAAGGCCGCTTAAAGAACGGCCAAGCAGGTCAGTTCCAGCATGACCTTTGATTTGTGTCTTCCTATTAACACTTCTTGAAGGCTGACGATAAATCAGGTAAGAAAGGAAAGGTTGGGGTCTGGGAGAGGGGGAAGGGGGAGGTGAGGAAGGGAGGGGGTGAGGAAAGGAGGAGGGAAGGGGGAGAGGAGAGAAGAGCAATAAAAAGGAGAAGAAAGAAGAATAGGGGGATAAGTGGAGGCGGGGCGAAGAGGAAAGGGGGAGGAAAAAGTAATTGAAATGAGGAGCAATAACGAGGAGAAAAGGAGAAGAAAGAAGAATAGGGGGATAAGTGGAGGCGAAGGGAAGAGGAGGAAAAGAGGAGAGGAAAAAGTTAATAGAAAAGAGAGAAGGAGGGAAAAGAAATAAAGACGGAGAAGGGTAAGATGGGGGAGGGAAAAATCAAAGAAAAGTTAGGAATGATCGATGAAGTGGGAGAGGGGAAGAAGACGGGGGGAGTAAAGAGGGAAAGAGGGAGTTTAAGAGGGGGAGAAGAGGGAAGTCAAATAGGAAAGATAGACGAACAAATCAGGATGGAAAGGGAAAAATATTAATAAAAGGATAGAAAATAGGGAAAAGTTGAAGGAAACCGGAAAAGGTAGAGACGGAATGGGTAAGTAATGGGAAAAGACGGATTGTAAGAAGAATAGAGAGGTATTGGGAGAAAGAGAACAACAAGAAATGAAAAGAAGGATGAAGACGAGAGAGTTGAGAAAGTTAGGAGAGGGGAGAAGAAAAGAAAGGGAAATGAGTAGTCAAGGGGGGGGGGGGGGGGGGGAGAAGAACATATTTGGTCGTAAATAACTCGGATCCCTTCCGTTGCTTAACGTGCTTTCTCACGGACATATGCGGCGAGAGAGAGAGAGAGAGAGAGAGAGAGAGAGCAGAGAGAGAGAGAGAGAGAGCAGAGAGAGAGAGGAGAGAAAGAGAGAGAGAGAGTAGAGAAGAGAGAGAGAGAGAGAGAGAGAGAGAGAGAGGAGAGAGAGAGAGAGAGAGAGAGAGAGAGAGAGAGAGAGAGAGAGAGAGAGAAGAGAAGAGGAGAGAGAGAGAGAGAGAAGAGAGAGAGAAAGAGAGAGAGAGAAGAGAGAGAGAGAGAGAGGAGAGAGAGAGAGAGAGAGGAGAGAGAGAGATGAGAGAGAGAGAGAGAGAGAGAGAGAGAGAGAGAGAGAGAGACGAGAGAGAGAGAGAGCAGACAGAGCAGAACGAGAGAGGGAAAGAAGGGAGAGAGAGAGGAGAGAGAGAGAGAGAGAGAGATAGAGCTATGATAGATAGATGTGAAGAGCGGAGAGGAGCCAGAGAGAGAGAGAGAGGAGCGGAGAGAGAGAGAGAGAGAAGAGAGGGAGAGAGAAGGGTACGGGGATACCGAAACAAGACCACAGTGCCAATAAATAAGCAGACAAGACAATGCAGTTAACAGGCTACCCACAACGTTATACAACCAAGCCTTTCACTGAAAATTGTGCCGAAAAAATTGATAATAGATACAGTAACTTACATACCCAGTGATAATGATTTAAGAGACACGCGACGCGCCCATATGTTGACAACACGACTATAGTTAATTTAAGCAAACAATTATCATGCTAGAGAGATAGTCAACAAATCGTGGTCCTATCAGGGATTGTATCAAGATGAGATGATACTAGTCAAGACCCATTGATATGATGAGTCATATGTCATTTACAGAATAGGATGACGGTAGAAAATACGAATGATGCAGCATTGATAAGGAAAAATAACAATGATGATATGATGATAATAGTAATGAGAGGATCACTGTAGTCTTAGTAACGATGGCAATCGATCGATGATGATAATAGTGATAATTATTTAATAAGGATAATGATAATAATGATAATGTAATAGTAATGAAATGAATGATACAACACTGAATTAATGATAATAATCTAATAATGATAATAGTAACCATTACAAAAATTGATAATGATGGGTGATATTAATTAATAATATTAATGATAATGTTAATGATGATATATTCATATTATGATAAAAGTGATAATGATGATAATAAGTAATAATGAAGATAATAATAACAGTGATATCAATAATCATGCAAATTATAATAAGAATATAAGTTGTAATGATGATAATAACAACACAATAATGATGATAATGATAATAAAAACTACGTATGATGATGATCTAATGATAACTAATAACCATAATAATGATTTTAAAAAATGATAATAAGAATGATGATTGATGATGGTGATGATGAGGATGTTGATGATAATGGTAATAGTAATAGTGATAATTATGATGAATAATGAATAATAAGAAGATGATAATAACTGATAATAATAATGGTTGATAATAATGACAATAATAATGATGATAATAATGATAATAATAATGATGATAAATAATTATGATAATGATACTACTACTACTCTCTACTACTAATAATACTACTACTACTACTGCTACTAGTAATAGTAATATTAATAATAGTAATAATGATAACAACAATAAAAAGATGATGGTGATAATGCTGATAATAACAATAAGGATGATGATAATAATGGTGATAATAGTAATGATAATGACAAAGATAATATTAATGAATATTGATAACATAATAGTAATGATGGTGATAATAATTAGAATGATTATAACAGTAACAACAATGATGATACTAATACTAATAATAACAATAACAATAATGGTTGTGATAATGGTAGTAGTACTAATAGTAATAATAATAACGATAGTTAAGATAAAACAATAACAAAAATAATAATAACAATAATAATGATAGTAATGATAATGATAAAATAAACAATAAAAAGATAATAATGATAATGACAATAATAATAATGATAATAATAATAATTAAAATAATTAGGAAAATGACAATAATGATAATGATTATAATAATAATTAAAATAATAAAACAATGATGATAATGATAATAATTAAAAAAACAACATTGGCTACTATACTATTACTGATTATGAAATTAACATTAATGAAAGGGATAATAATGATAATAATGGTTATAATAATCTTAAAGATTACCCGGTGACAAAAGGTAATAACACCACAAAACGACAGTATAGATATATCCATATGATAATATACCCTATTGGTAAACCAGACCGATCTTAACAAACCCTCCCCCTCCTTCCCCTCCCTCATAAACACCCCCCCCTCCCATAAACAACCCCCCCCCCCCATAAAAACCCCCGCCCGCCGTGCTTGCTCAGCCCCAGAAGCTCAAGCAGTGAAAGACGAGCCTAGAATATAGCGTTGACTGTCGAATCCAACCGCTAAAGTGTATCCCACATTTCTCTATTTGGTGGCAGATGGTTAGAGAGTTATCGCTGCACCATCTGCCGGGTTGCCTGGATAGCTGGCTCTTACATCAGCTGGGTCTCTATCCTCGGTTTTCGGAGCCAACGAGAGCCGCTGGGCCTTGTCGAAGATTTGTGGACAGGGTGTA
>NW_020869000.1:228399-230899 GCF_003789085.1 Penaeus vannamei | reverse complement strand
TAAGTCTAAACAAGAAAATCAACCAGATCTTAAGTGAAACAATAACAAAGAGCATTCGAGGTTCATTAATGATTTAGATGCTTTTCCCTGAATGTGAATATTCATCTAATTTATAATGAAAATGAATAATAATAAATAATAATAATAATAATAATGATGATAAATATTATTGGTTAATAACCATTATTAATGATGAGGATATAATCTTCATTTCCGATAAATTTTCTGCACGCATGAGCCGAGTCCACGAACGTAAAATAAAATACAAAACAAAATTAATTTCAAAATTTGTATGAAATAAATAGATAAATAAAAGTAATACTACATAAGCAAAGATAACATTTTGATTTAATTTTTTTTTCTTATTTTTTTAATATCCAATCAAATATTATAACACCGATATAAAAAAATGAAATAAGTAGAGAAATAAAGTCATATTAAATTTAAAAATAAAATGATTTCTTATTAATCCTAAATGGAAAAAGTCACATTACATTATTATTTTCATTTAGGAATAAATTAATAATTAACAAATAAAAAAGTACAACATAAGAAAAAATAACAATTATTTTCAAAAACAAGAAATCTTAATAACATAAAAATAAAATAAAATAATAAAATAAATATTAGGCCACATTACATAACAAAAAAATAAACCGGTTATTTTCTAATTTTTTTTTTTCTTATAACCAAGAAAAATCTCGGCCATAAAATTGAAAGAAAAATAAATGAAAATAAAAAATCTTCAAAAAAAAAAGTCACATTACATAACCAAAAATTACACCGATATATTTTTCATTTATTTTCCTTTCTTATTTCTACCAACAAATCCTAGCCATACGCCGATATAGAAAAAAAAGAAATGAAATAAAAAGAAATAAAAAAGTCACATTACATAACCAAAAATAACACCGATTATTTTCATTTATTTTCCCTTCTTATTTCTTACCAAGCAAATCTCAGCCATAACGCCGATATAGAAAATGACAAAAAAAAAATGAAAGAAGAAATAAAAAAGTCACATTACATAACCAAAAATAACACCCGAATTATTTTCACGTAATTTTCCCTTCTCATTTCTTACCAAGCAAATCTCAGCCATAACTCCGATATAGAAATGAAAAAAAAACCACTGATAATAAAAATTACATAAATATACAAATGAAATAAATAGAGAAATAAAAAAAGTCACACATTACATAACCAAAAATAACACCCGATTATTTTCATTTATTTTCCCTTCTTATTTCTTACCAAGCAAATCTCAGCCATAACACCGGCGCTACGCTCTTAAACGATAGAACTCGCCTCGTCTTCGCTGTCGTTAATGGCCTTCTGAAACACAGCGGACATGCGGGAGGCAAAAGTTTTCGGAAAGTATCTCGTGCACACTTTGCCTTCTCCTTCCCTTTTCCCCTTTTCGCTCTTTTTTTTTCTTATTCTTTTTCGTCTCTATCTTTTTTTTTTTCTTCTCTTTATTTTGGTCTTTTTCTTTTTTTTATTCTCTTCATTTTTTTTTATACTTTCCCTCGATTTTTCCTTTTCGATCTTCCCCCTTCCTTCTCTCCTTTCTTACTTCTGTTTGCTCTTTTCTCTCTATTCCTCCATTTTACTTCCCTTTCTCTCCCTTTCGCACTGCTCTTTCTTTCCTTTAGCTCTATCCCTCTCCATTTTTCTTTTCTTTTTTCTTCCTTTCCTTCTCGCTTCCCACCCAACCCTCCCTTTTCTCCTTGCTCCTCCTCCACCCTTCTGTCACTTCTCTATCCTTCCTTTCTCTCATTTCCTCCTTCTCTTCTCCTTTTTTTCCATTTTCTTTCCTTCTCCCCATTTCCTCCCTCCTCCCTTCTCCGATCTTCTCTTCTTCTCATTCTCCCCGCGATAATATTACTTTTCTATCTCTCATCTTCTCTTTCTTAATTTCCGATTCTCTTTTCTTTCACTGGCTCCCCAAGTTTATTTTGACTGTCTGTGTCTGTTCCTTTCTTGATCTTTCCATTAGTCACATCATTTCATATCTGTCTGCCTATTTGTCTGTCTGCTTCGCTCCTGCCCCCCCCTTCCTCTCTCTCACTCTCTCTCTCTCTCTCTCTCTCTCTCTCTCTCTCTCTCTCTCTCTCTCTCTCTCTCTCTCTCTCTCTCTCTCTCTCTCTCTCTCTCTCTCTCTCTCTCTCTCTTTCTCATTTCCTTCCACTCTCGTTTTATGCCTCATTCCCAAATCGTTCGTGTTGGTAAAAGTTTTCAAGTGATTTCCGTACAATAACATTTCTCATTTGATGGTGTCCAAGTGAGAACGATTCCTTGGTATTTTTAGATGGGTGATAATACCGTTATGGAATTGTATGTAGATGGAAGGACTTCGTTCTGCAAAGGAAGAGGAGAGAAATCACTCCCTTTTTCTCTGTCTGTCTGTCTGTCTGTCTGTCTGTCTCTTTCTTTCTCTTCTCTCTCTCTCTCTCTCTCTCCTCTTCTCTCTCTCTCTCTCTCTCTCTCTCTCTCTCTC
>NW_020869000.1:218399-223399 GCF_003789085.1 Penaeus vannamei | reverse complement strand
CATCTCTACACCCAGTCTTCTCTCTCCTTATGCCTCTTCATCTTCTCCCTGGTCTTCCTTCGCCTCCCCTTTTCCCTTTTTTTCTTCTCTCTTCTCTCTTCTCCTTTAACTCTTTTCTTTCTCCTCCACCTTTCCTTTAATATCGCCTTTCTCCTCCTCCCGTCTTTTCTTTCTTTTTCTCCGCTTCCTTCCATTTCTCTCTCGTCCTCCAAATTTCCTTCTCTCTTCTTCTCCTCTTTTCATTTTACTCTCTCTCTTTCTCTTTCTTTTTTCTTTTCTTTTTTTTTTTTTTTTTTTTGCTTTTTTCTTCCTCCCCCTTCTTTCTTCTCTTTTTTTTCTTCTCTCTCTCCCGTTTTTCTCTCTTTCTTCTGCTCTCTCTCTTCACATTTCTTCTTTCTCCTTCACTTATATATTTCATTGTCGAGAGTCTAACCGTTACCCTTTAATTCTGTCCCTTTCCAATTCTCTCTCTAACTTCTCTTTCTTCCTTTCTCTCTCTATGTTTTTTCTATCATACATTGTGGCTATTTTATTCATTATTCTATTGCTGTGTTCCGTACGCCGTTTTCCCGGAGCTGTGACGGCGTAAAGATCGCCAGATATTTTCTTTATCTATATTCCTGTAGATTGTAGAGTATGTTAGATGTACGTTTGAGTATGAGCATTGTAGAGCACATGCAGCAGAGAAGAGAGAGAGAGAGAGACGAGAGAGTGAGAGAGCACGAGAGGAGAGAGAGAGAGGTATGAGAAATTGGATTACTACAAACTGTAATCATTCTCCTGAAACCCAGCACAAGTCCTCCTCTTCTCACATTTGTTTCTTCTTTTTTTTGTATATATGTTCCTTCCTCCCTTATACTCTCAACAGAGAGGATTCACAATTTCTGGTTCGGCTGAATGGGACGAATTGATTGAGAGTTAGCTCTCTCACAGGTAAACCTTTCTATTTTCTTATGATACTAGGGGATGAGGGCGCTATGAAATTGGGTTGATCGCGCTCGGCAGGTGTTAGGCGTGTGAGCAAGTCTGGATTTGGTACGCCGTTTTCTCGTTCCGAACGGGAAGTACGAGTAGTAATCTGGGTGTGGGCAGAAGCATTTCTTGGGGTGTTTTCTGTGTCTAGATATTTTGTCGTTGAGGGTCGCTTGTGGCCACTTAGACAGTAAGGAAAGAGGTCCCTGGCAGGAAGTAGAGGGTGGCACAGGAAGCGTGAAGCAAAGATACGAGGTGGATTTTCACGTATATATTTCTTTATAGTTTATTTTTTCTTTTGGTGTCTTCGCGTGCTTCTTTCCTTCAAGGGACGAAAGGTATTTGGTAGAAGGTGTGTCAGAAGTCCACGGGGGTTGTTGTCTACTTTATTTGCGCTTTTTTTTGTGGTAGTGTTAGTGTGCTACGATTTTTTTTTTTTAAGTTATGGTGTTCGTGTGCTCTAGTTATCTTTATGGCGGTTGGTGGTGGTGGTTTTGCGCAGGAGTGCGGTAGTTTATGCATTCAGGGATGATGATTTGATGTTGTTTTTTATATATGATTATTTTTATTATGTAGTAGATGAGTATGGAGTCTTTTGTCTGTTTGTGTTTTAGGCTTTGTGTGAATTGTGAATGGTGGATTTAGTTAGATTTATGGTTGTTTATATGGTTTTTTTTTGGATCAAATTGTATTTTTATGATATGCACGTATTTATATTAGTATCCTTTTGAATTTGTGGGTTGGGGTGTAAGAAATGGGGTCGCGTAATGTTATGTGGGTATTGTCTCGTTGTTGTGATAATTTTTTTCTTTTTTTTTTTTCTCTTTGCTTTCTTTCTCTTCGTCTCTTTGTGCGCAGGAGGGGAAAGCCAAAGAGAGGAAGGAGAGAGTACAGAGAGAGACAGATCCAGACATAACAGAGAGCCTAATGCGAGAAGCTGTGATGAGAGAGAGGGAGATCTAGATGACCAGAGAGAGCAGAGAGAGAGCAGAGAGTGTAATGGTAACAGTGTATGGTGAATTCAACGTTTATTTCAATTGAAGATGCTAGTGGGATTTCTCACGCCTTATTTTTCTGTCCTCTATCATTCCATGTAGCACACCAGTCATGATGCACTGTATAAGTAATTAAGATTTTGTATCGACACATTAGATACGACTTAGGTTATTTGAGAAAGAGTATGGTACATAGTAGTAATGTCTATTGACATATTTTCAACTGTTGCAACACTTTATAAAGTAGAGTAGTGTCCGCAGGACAACGTCCGCAAATAAAACAAGTTTGAATATCACCCCCAACTCACAATTTAATCTCAAATCACTTCTCGTGCTGATCTCCTCTATTTTTTCTTCTTTTTATATCATTTTGGCCAACTTTCTAAGCACCTTCAACATTTGGACCTCTAACGAAGAACAGACCTTAGCAGAAACACCACTCTCTATCCTTTAGCTTGGAGAACGATAACAATTCTCGCCTTTTTCTCCCGCCTGTGCTCTTTCTCTCCAGCTTCGTTTATTTGATATTTTCTTTCTTTCTGGTCTTTGTAACGGTATGTCTTTTGTTCTTTTTTTCTTTCTGTGTGGACCAACTAAACTACTTCTGTTCTCGACTTTTTGATATATTGTTGTTTCCCTTCTCGAGCCGTTATATTTTGTGTCTTTGTTTCTGTTTCTTTTTTTTGCAATTTTTTTTTTTATCAATACGATATTTAAAAAAAATGGTAGCTATGCTATTTTTATGAACGAATAGAAAAAAATCAGATAAACAATACAGAAAAGCATAAATCAAGAAAAGATTACTCTGAAAGAAAAGAAAAACAATAGATAGATTAATAAACAAATACAAAGATTGAATAAAAGAGCAACTAGAATGGATGAGTAGAAAGACAAAAAGAAATACGAAAAGTAAGAAAAATAATAATATATCTATAAATAATTGAAATGGGGCAAGAAAAGAAAAAAGCGTAATAAAAAAAAACGAAAACGGAAATAAAGAACGAAACGAAACAAGCGAAATGATTTGTAAACACAAATTCAAAGTACCCAACGAACTTTAACGGACATCGAAAATCACATTTGAAATTTCTGACGTTGTTGTATAGCCACGTTATGTCTTTCGATGTTTACGAAAGGAGGACGTTAAGCGATGTCCATTATAAGGAATTATTTGATTTTAAACTTGACGGTCAGCCACTGGGGAGTAGAGTGAGGGGGGGGGGGGGGGGGAAGGGGAAGGGAAGGAGAGGGTTAGGATATTAGAAAGAGGAGGAGGGGAGGGGAAGGGACAGGGGGAAGAGGAGTGGGAGAGGGGAAAAACGAGGGAATTGGGAGATGGGGGAACGGTAGAAAGGGGGAAATTGGAGAAGTAGGAGAGGGGAAGGGGAAGAGGAAGAGGGGAAAGGGTAGAAAGGAGAGAAAAGAAAAGTAGTAGATGGGGAGAGGAAAGTGAGGAGAGCGGGGGGGGGGGGAGAAGGAGACGAGGAAGATGAAGGGAGAGGAAGTGGGATTGAGGGAGCGGAAGAGGGAGGAGGGGAGAAGTGAGAGCGAGGAAGGGAAAGAAGGGGAATGAAACGGAAGGGTTCAATGTCCTGCGATTTAGTTTCGGTTTTCGGTCTGCAGGATTTTTATGCTCTGGGTCCTCATTTATTTTCCTTTTTGTGTATCTCAGCGTCTGTCCTTCTTTCTTCCTCTTGTCTGAGCTTCCTCTTGCCCCCACAGACGCACACATAGATGCGCATTCGTTCACATGTATATATGCAATTGAATGAAGCCTTCAACTGCAACGACTGCCTTCCAGATGCAAAATAACTTACTTGTGTCTATGATATCTTACTTCTCGCCAGCCTACTTTCCTGCATAGATCAGCGCGTCGCGATATAACATGACATCAAAATAACTGACGTACTGTTTATGAAAATAAGGAAAAACACCTAATTTTAAAAATTCAAAATTTCCTTAGTTATATTGCATCATCCCATTGTTTTGAAATCGTGGAAACCAATTAACAAAGGTAAGGGGTAAATGTATATTAGATGTTATGTGCGTGTGTGACTGTGTGTGTGTGTGCGTTTGTGTGGTGTGTGGGGGGGGTTGGGGTGTACTTATGTAAGCGAATTTGTTTTTCCTTTTCCTTTGTCAGTTTCATATTCATGTCTTTTCATCCTCCCTCATCAAGCAATCTTCACTTTTTTCTGTCATGTGTTCTTCTTTTATCATATCTTCCCTTTACTCTCACCTCTCTTTTTTTCTCTCTTTCTTTCTTATCATCCTATCGTTTCCTTCCTCTCCTTCACTCATTTTCCTCCTTCTTTCCCTCCGTTTGCTTCTCTTCTGCTTTTCCTCTTTCTCTCTTTCCCCTTTATTCTCTTATCTTTTGTTTTTTTCCTCATCCTATGACATATTATCATCAAATTTTCTTTGTGCCCAAAATTGTCGCGTTATTCCTGCGCATAAAGTTTCAAAATTCGCAATTTAACCCTCGCAGAATGTCAATAAAAGAAAAATAAAGAAAGAGAGAGATAAGAAAAAGAAAAGAAAGTGGAAAGAATAAAGAAAGAAAAGAAAAGAAAATGAAGAAAAAGAAAAGGATAGAAAAAGAAGAGAATAGAAATAAGAAGTGAAAGAAAAAAAAAGAAAAGGAGAGAAAGAAAAAAAAGAAACTAACTACAAATCTTCCACCCCCCTCCCCCACCCCCATCCCCCACCCCCTTCTCCTCCCTCGTCTTTTCACTTTTGGCGATGTCAAAAAAAAAAAAAAAAAAAAAAAAAAAAAAAAGGGGGCCAAGTGTTTCAACAAAGAGCATTTATTAACTTCTTTTGTCTATTTCCCAAGAGCTTTGTCTGAAGCCTTAACGCGCTTTTGTTTCCAGCTGTTCAGTCTATGATCTCATTCCGTCAGCGTGTCTTGTGCTCTGCCATTGAACTCGGGGCAAGTGAGTGCTATCCCCGGCTGTGAACCGGAGAGTCATTTCGAGCTAAAAGTGACGGCGGTGGATTTAAGTTTGTTACGTAAGGAGTGTTTGTTTTAAT
>NW_020869000.1:210899-213399 GCF_003789085.1 Penaeus vannamei | reverse complement strand
ACCCTTTCCTTCCTTATCTTCTTTTCCCTCTCTTTCGCTTTTTCACTCTCCACCTCTTCCTCTCCCTTTCCTCCTCCACTTCCCCCCTCCTCTCTCTCCCACTTCCTCTCACTCTCCCCCCTTCTTCCTATCCCTCCCTCTCCCTCTCTTCCTCCCTACCTCCCTACTTACCTACCTTTTTTTCTCCCTTCCTTCCTCTTCTTTCCTCTCCACCCTCTCACTTCCTCCCCCTCCCTCTCTTTCTCTCACCTTCATTCCTCCTTCCCTCCCTTCCTCTCTCTCTCCCTCCCCCTTCCTCTCTCTCTCCCTCCCCTCCCCCCGTCTTGCCTTCCCTCCTCCTTCTATCCTTCCCTTCTTCCCTTCGCCTTCCTCCCTCCCTCCCTCTTCCCTTTCCTTCCCTCCTCCCTCCCTCTCCCTTTCTTCCCTCTCCCTCTTATCGTCTCTTCCTCTCCTTCCTCCCCTTCCTCCCCTTCTCCCCTTCCTCTCTTCTCTCTCCCCTCTCCCTCTCTCTCATCCTCCATGCCGAAATTCCCTATCTCTAACCTGGAGAGGGGAAAATCCACAGAAATGCCGATGCTCCGGAGTGTACTTAGGGAATTATTGAAGGCTTTTTGGGGAAATTCCTACAGATTCTCTACATGGACGGCGGGGGAGGAAAAGAGGGGGGGGGGGGTACCGGGAATGGGGTGGGGGGGTGCGGCGAGGGATAAATTGGCGAATAGGAGGAAGAGGTCGAGGAGCGAGCGGGGAGGAATTAGAAGACGCGAATTGGGGAATGGGAGGTGGGAGGGATAATTGGGGAATAGGAGGAAGAGGTTGATGGAAGGAGTTTGGGATGAATTAAGGAGGAAGAGGTCGAGGAGAGCGGGGAATTAGAAGGATGCAAGTTGGGGAATGGGAGGTGGGGAGGGGATAATTGGGAATAGGAGGAAGAGTCGAGGAGAGCGGGGAATTAGAAGGACGCGAATTGGGG
The DNA here is from genome assembly GCF_003789085.1 of Penaeus vannamei. Lineage (NCBI taxonomy): Eukaryota > Metazoa > Arthropoda > Malacostraca > Decapoda > Penaeidae > Penaeus > Penaeus vannamei. The sequence continues at coordinate 212,426 of NW_020869000.1, read as the reverse complement.
AATGGGAGGTGGGGAGAGATAAATTGGGAATAGGGGAAGAGGTCGAGAAAACGGGGAATTAGAAGGACGTGAATTGGGGAATGGGAGGTGGGAGGGATAAATCGGGGAATAGGAGGAAGAAGTCGAGAGAGCGGGGATGGATGGACACGAATTGGGGAATGGGAGGTGGGGAGGGATAACTCGGGGAATAGGAGGAAGAGGTCGAGGAGAACGGGGAATTAGAAGGACGCGAATTGGGAATGGGAAGTAGGGAGGGATAACTCGGGGAATAGGAGGAAGAGGTCGAGAAAAGCGCGGGATGGAAGGAGGTAAGAATGAGAGGAGGTGGACGCAGATAAATCGGGAAGGAAGAGAATGAATCGAAAATGAGAAGGAGAACTAGGGAATAAATTGGTGAATGAGAGGAAGAGCGAAGCGGAAACAAGTCGAGGAATTAGGCGAAATGCAGATAAAGGGGACTATAACAAGTGTCTGGATAAAGCAAGGAATAAGACGAAATGGAGAGGAAATGGAGCATCTAGAGAAAAATCGAGGAAAGGGAATGGAGACAGAAAATGAAGGGCGGATAAAACACGAAATAGTAAGACGCGCAAAGATAAAATAAACGAGGAATTAGAGGAAATGGGAGAGAGGGAGTGATGGATAAACCGACAGGGGAAGCTGGCGATAAAAAGACGAAATTGCAGAAATAGAGAGAGAAAGAGAAATAAAGAAGAAAGAGAAAATTAAAAGAAAGAGAAATTAAAGAAAGAAAAAAGGAAAATAAGAAAGAAAATTAAAAAAAGAGAAATTAAAGGAAAGAGAAATTAAAAGAAAAAATTAAAAGAAAGAAAATTAAAAAAAGAAGAGAATTAAAAAAAGAAAATTAAAGAAGAGAAATTAAAAATAAGAAAGAGAAATTAAAGAAAGAGAAATTAAAAAGAAAGAGAGAAATTGAAAAGAAAAGAAATCAAAAGAAAAAGAAACTTGACGCTGGAATTCTTGATTGCACTGGGAAATCTAATACTGAATATTAAAAAAGTTGAATAATGAATAACCGCATAACGATTACTCAAAATTCCGTACAAATTCCGAATTCAGGAATACTGCAAGCGCCGAATACTCAAAATACCGAAAATACTGACTCGAAAACGGAGATAGACGGTGAACAGGAGATAATGCAATAAGCGAAGACACTGTAAGAAGGGAAATGAGGGGATTAGGCATGGGAAGGAGAGAGTGTGGATGAAGAAGAGGAGAAAGAGAGGAGGGAGGGAAGAGAGCAGGAGATTGGAGGACGCGTTGTAGTGATCGTGAGGCGAACGAGGAAGGGGGAAGGAGAGAGAAGGGAGAGAGAGACGAGGAGAGCAGAAGAGAGAGAGACGGAAGAGGGGAGAGAGAGAGAAGAGAGAGAAGAGGGAAGGAAGAGAGAGGAAGAGAGGAGAGAGGAAGGAGAGAGAGAGGAGAGGTGAAGAGAGAGACGATGACGAGGGAGAGAGAGAGAGAAGGGAGAGAGGAGAGAGAGACGAGAGGCGGAGAGGAGAGAGG
>NW_020869000.1:206856-210847 GCF_003789085.1 Penaeus vannamei | reverse complement strand
TGTTTTCTTTTCCTCCTTCCTTTCCCCTTTCTGAGTCTTCTTCTCTCCATTTCCCATCGACATCCAACTTTCCCCGTTCCTCCCCTTCTGTCCTTTCCCCTTTTCTTCTCCTTTCTTTCCCCCTTCTCCCCTAGTTCCTCACCTCACACTTCCTTCCCCTCCTCTGCTCCTGCCTCCTCCCCATTCAGCCCTTCCCCTTCTTCCTCTCCCTCCTCCTTTTCCCTCTCTCTCCCCCTTCTTCCTCTCCCTCTCTCTCCCCCTTCTCCCTCTCCCTCCTTTCTCCCTTCTCCCTCTCCCTCCCTTTGTTTTTTTTTGTTTTTCTCCATATTTTCGGCCTTATCCTCTTCTTGCCTTCCGTCCCTTCCTCCTCTTTCTCCCATCTTCTCTTCCTGCTTTCTTTCTTCCGCTTCTCTTTTTAGCTTTCTCCACTCCTTCCCTCATTTGACTGCCTTTTCTTACTTTTCCTCTTCTTCTTCGTTTTTTTTCTTCTTCTCTTTTACTTCTCCTTCTCTTCTTCTTCTTCTTCTTCTTCTTCTTCTTCTTCTTCTTCTTCTTCTTCTTCTTCTTCTTCTTCTTCTTCTTCTTCTCTCTTTCTTTCTTCTTCTCTTTCTTCTACTGTCTACTCTACTTCTACTACTTCTACTTCTACTTCTACTTCTACTTCTACTTTCTACTTCTACTTCTACTTCTACTTCTACTGCTACTCTACTTCTCCTCCTCCTCTTCTCCTCCTCCTCCTCCTCCTCCTCCTCCTCCTCCTCCTCCTCCTCCTCCTCCTTCCTCTCCCCCCCCCCTCCGTCCCTCTTGACCTGTCTGGGCGCTGCATTTTCCCCTCGAGTTTTCCGATCTCCTCAAGGGGATATTTTTATTTATTTTAGTTTCCCCTCTTTCGCACTTCTTTCTCTTGGCCTCTTCTTTGCTGTCTCTTTTTTCCCCTTCTTTTTCACTCTCTCTTTCGCCTGTTTTTGTTTCTTGGTTTCTTTTTTTTTTTTCCTTTGGGTTGATGTTTTGGTTTTCTATCTCTCTTTCTTATTTTATTTCTCACTCTCTCTCTCTCTCTCTCTCTCTCTCTCTCTCTCTCTCTCTCTCTCTCTCTCTCTCTCTCTCTCTCTCTCTCTCTCTCTCTCTCTCTCTCTCTCTCTCTCTCTCTCTCTCTCTCTCTCTCTCTCTCTCTTTCTCTTTCTCTTTCTCTCTCTCTCTCTCTCTTTCTCTTTCTCTCTCTCTCTCTCTCTCTCTCTCTCTCTCTCTCTCTCTCTCTCTCTCTCTCTCTCTCTCTTCTCTCTCTCTTCTCTCTCTCTCTCTCTCTCTCTCTCTCTCTCTCTCTCTCTCTCTCTCTCTCTCTCTCTCTCTCTCCCTTCCCTCCCCCTCCCTCCCTCCCCTCCCTCCTCCCTCCCTCTCTCCCTCCCATCTCCTTTCCTACTTTTCCTCTTTTCTCCCCTCTCTCCTCTCCCCTACTCCCCCCAACTCCCTCCTTCCCTTCTCCCTTCTCGTATTCACCCCCAACTACCCCTCCTTCCTATCCTCCCACCCTCCACCACCACCCCCACCCCCTCCCCCACCCTCCGCCCGCCCCACCCCCGCCCCCACCCCCTCCCCACCCTCGCCCGCCTCCCCACCCCCGCCCCCGGACCTCCCCAACCCCGCCCCCACCCTCCGCCCGCCCCCCCTCTGTCTGTCGCCCCAGTCAGCAGACACTTCCGAAGCAAAATTGGAAATGGGTTTGGCGGATGCGAGAGGCGGTGCGTCGAAACGAGGAACGTTACGAGGCAAGGGGGACACGGACGGGGCGGAGGGTGAGGGAAGGGAGAAAAAGGAAGGGGGAAGGGAAGGGGGGGAAAAGGGGGGGGGAAGGGAGGGAAAGGGGGAGAGGGAAGGGAGGGAAGGGGGAAGGGGAAGGGAGAAAAGGGGGAGAGGGAAGGGAGAAAAAGGAAGGGGGAAGGGGAAGGGGAAAGGAGGGGGTGAAAAGGGGAGGGGGAAGGGAGGGGAGAGGGGAAGGGAGAAAAAGGGAGGGGGGAAGGGAGGGGAGAAAAGGTGAGGGGGGAAGGTGAAGGGGTTGAAAAGGGGAGGGGGAGGGGAGGGGGAGAAAGGGTGAGAGGGAAGGGAGAAAAAGGAAGGGTGAAGGGAGGGTGAGAAAGGGTGAGGGGGAAGGGAGGGGGGAAGGGGAAAGGGAGGGGAAAGGAGGGGGAGAAAGGGTGAGGGGAAAGGAGGGGGAGAAAGGGTGAGTGGGAAGGGAAAAAAGGAAGGGTGAGGAAGGAAGGGAGGGGGAGAAATGGGGAGTGGGAAGGGCGGGTGAAGGGAGGGAGAGAAAGGGTGAGGGGGGAAGGGAAGGGGAGAAAGGTGAGGGGAAGGGTATGGGAAAGAAGGGTGAGTAGAAGGGAGGGGGAGCAAGAGGGGAGGGAAAGGGGCGAGCTGACTAAGGGGAAGTGGAGGTGAGGGGGGGGGAGAGGGGGGGAAGGGATGAAGGCGCAAGGGTGAGGATATGGGAGTATGGAGAGGGATGAGAGGAGGGGTCGGGGGGGTAGGGGCAGTGGGTAGATAGAAGGGTGAGGGACGAGAGGAAGGGAGATTAAAGGGGGCAGGGAGGGGATGGGGACGGGGAGGGAGCAAGACAGGATGTCAGACGAGGGGAAAGCGTAAGAAGGGGGGGGAGGGAGAGGTGATGGATGCTGGGGGAGTGGGGAAGGGAAGGAGGAGAGGAGAGGGGAGAGAATAACTTGGGGAGCGAAGAAGTGAATAGGGTAAGGGGGAGGACAGTTAGAAATCATGGAAAAAGGAGAAAAATGAAGGTAATGAGGAGAGAAGAGAGGTGAGGGGATGCTGAGGGGCGTGGGGAAGGGAAGGAGGAGAGGAGAAAGAAGGGGAGTTTGAAGGGAGAGAATAACTTGGGGAGCGAAGAAGTGAATAGGGTAAGGGGGAGGAGAGGTAGAAATAAGGGGAAAAAGGAGAAAATGAAAGTAGTGAGGAGAGAAAAGAGGTGAGGGGAGGAAGGAGGTGAGGGGTGAGAAGGAGGGAAGGAGGGAGGGAGGAGGTAGGGAGTAAGGGAGAGTGAGGAGAGATGAGGGAAGAGAAATGGAGGGAGAAGAGCAGGGTGTGATGGTATGGGGAGAAACGAAGGGGAAAGAGATGGCGAGAGGGGAGACAGAGGGGAGAAAATGTGTCTGGCTTCGGAAGACATGTGGTGTGACATACGAGGGAGACGGACAGACGCAGACAGACAGGCAGACAGACACAGACTGACTGATTGATTGACTGCCTGACTGACTGACAGACTGCCTGCCTGTCTGCCTGCCTGCCTGCCTGCCTGCCTGCCTGCCTGCCTGATAGACTGCCTGCCTGCCTGCCTGCCTGCCTGCCTGATAGACTGCCTGCCTGCCTGACAGACTGACAGACTGACTGACTGACTGACTGACTGACTGACAGACTGCCTGTCTGCCTGCCTGCCTGCCTGACTGACTGATAGACTGCCTGCCTGACTGACTGACTGACTGACAGACAGACTGACTGACTGACTGACTGACAGACTGCCTGTCTGCCTGACAGACTGACTGCCTGACTGACTGACTGACTGACTGACTGACTGACAGACTGACTGACTGACAGACAGGGAAATCCAGACAGCGGAGAAAAATCAGCATAGCAAAAGTCGCAGGAAACCCCAAAGAAAAATGATAAATATAAATGAAAACAAACAAACAAATAGAAATAAAAAAAGAAAGAAAGAAATAGAGAGAAAACAGGAACGAAGAACTCCAGGGTCACTGTAGTTAATGATTAGGTCGATGCAAATGATTATTCGTGATTGATTGGTGCCACTTGGGGGGTCGGATTGGGGGGGGAGGGGGGCCGGTGCAGGGGCTGGGGAGGGGCGTATATGGAGATGGGTGGGGGTGGGGAGGGGGAGGGGGAGGGAGGCATGTGTACGAGAGAAAGGAGGGGAGATTGCGGGCTAGGGGAGGGGGAGGGGGGAGGGGAGGAAGAGAGGGAAGGGGGA
>NW_020869000.1:189356-191856 GCF_003789085.1 Penaeus vannamei | reverse complement strand
CCGAGCCAGCCTCGACCTCCGACAGAGACAGAATGACCCCCCCCCCCCCCACGCACACACATTACCGCAGTACATAAATACACGCAGTGACACGCGCGCGCACACTCGCTCACGGATACGGTCACGTACACGCACACACGCAATCGCACTCACACTTATACCCGCCCCCCCCCACTCGCGCACATACATACATACATTCACACACACTCACTCACACGCACGCACACGGCTTCGGCCCGGCGGTGGTGGCGCAGCGTCTCAACCTCTGCTCTTAATTGTCCGTGATTGCGACGAGCTCTTCGCCAGCGTCGCTCTCTGCGCCACCGCCGTGCGCCGTGACCCGTTTCTTTGTTTTTTATGCTTTTGCTTTATGCTTTTGGTTTTTTTTTTTTTTTTTTGTATTATTTGATTTTTTTGGATGTTTTTTTATGAGTTTGTATTTTTTTTCTTTTTTCTTTTTTGATTATTATGATTTTTTTGGTGTTTTTTTTCTGATGATTTGATTTTTTGTTGATATATTCCTTTAAATTTGTATGTTTTATGTATTGCTGTTATTATTGTTATTAAGAAATAAGCGAGGGGAATTTTGTTTAATTTCTATGTATGTTTGATTATTTACTTCTGTGTTTCTTTTGTATTTATTTATTATGTGTTAAGATGTGTATATGTTTTTGTTTCCTTTTCAACTCAATTTCTTTCCTGCTTCTTCCTGTTATTTCCATTCTTATTCGCTCACCCCATTTATCCACCACTTTCATTTTTCCAATGTAAGATTATCCGTCGTTCTCCGTTTCTCCTTCCTTTCGCTTATTATCCTCCTCCTTTTTTCTCTCGTTTTCGCCAGTCAAGGTCGGCCAAGGAATCAATTTCTGACAAGTTCGTCAACCTTCCGTTTTTTATTGCTCGTTCGTCGGGCCAGGATTTAAGGGGGAACTTTCTCAAACGGGCAGAAGTGGGCCGGTGTGTTGAAGGGGGTGTTGTGTGTGCGTGCGTGTGTGTGTGTGTGTGTGTATGTGTGTGTGTATGTGTGAGAGAAGAAGAAAGAGAGAAAGAAAGAAAAAGAAAGAGAAAGAGAAAAGAAAAAGAAAGAGAGTAAAGAGAGAGACTAAGATAGGCGCAGCTGATAGAGCAGACCTGCAAGAAGCCCCCCCAGATAAGGACACAGGACGGGCAGATAAGGAGGCCAAAAACAACATGAAACAAAGGAGCTTATCCTTTCGCACAGGACCCGGTGGCGGTCCTCCCCCCCCCCCCTCCTCCCCTTTCTCTTCCTTTCTGTGTCTTCCACTTCTTCCTCCTCCTTCTTCGGTTTCCTCTTCCTCCTTTTGATTTTTCCTCTGTCCTCTTTCTCCTCCTCCTTCCTTCCTCTTGCTTCATCCACTGTCTTCCACTTCCTTCTCCTCCTTCGCCTCCCCATTCTTTCTCATTTATCTCCTTCATCTCTTCCTTCTCCGCCTCCTCCTCCTTCTTCTTTTCTCCTTTTCTTCTCCTTCTTCTTCCTCCCCACCCCTCCTCCTCCCCTCCCTCCTCCTCCTCCTCCTCCTCCTCCTCCCTCCTCCTCCTCCCCCCACCCCTGCTTCCTCCTCCCCTCCTCCTCCTCCTCCTCCTCCTCCTCCTCCTCTCCTCCTCCTCCTCCTCCTCCTCCTCCTCCCCTCCTCCTCCTCCTCCTCCTCCTCCTCCTCCTCCCTCCTCCTCCTCTCCTCCTCCTCCTCCCTCCCTCCTCCTCCTCCTCCCCTCCCAAACGACACAATCCTTTGTAGCCGTAAATTCCCCTCGAAAGAAACCCGGACGGGATCAGCATCATGGCCGTGCTCGAGGTTTTTATCAGCTGATAAAAACGAACGAGCGACAAAGAGGGGGAAGGGGGGGCAGGTGGGAAGGGGGGTTGAGGAGGGAAGAGATAAGATGGAGGGATAAATCGTACCTGCTTCTGATAACAGAGGTGGGAGGGGGAGGTGGTGTGGGAGGATAAACGGGGGAGAAGGAAGTAGGGTAGGAGGAGTGTGAGAGAAAAGATGGGAGAGAAGGAAGTAGAGAAGGAGTTAGGGAGAATAGGTAGGGTAGAAGGAGTGGAGAATAATTGGGGGAGAAGCAAGTAGGGAAGAATAGGTAGGGAGAGAGAGAGAGAGAGAGAGAGCGAGAGCGAAGAGAGGAGAGCGAGAAGAGACGAGACGAGAGAACGAGAACTGAAGAGAACGAGAACGAGAACGAGCGAGACGAGAGCGAGAACGAGAACGAGAACGAGAACGAGAACGAGAACGAGAACGAGAACGAGAACGAGAGCGAGAACGAGAACGAGAACGAGAACAGAGAGAGAGAGAGAGAGAGAGAGAGAGAGAGAGAGAGAGAGAGAGAGAGAGAAGAAGAAAGAAGAAAGCAGCGGGGAAAGTGAGAATAAGAAAGAAAAAGAGAGGAAGAGATAATAATAGATCGATATAAAAAGAAAAATAGCCCGGAAGGGGCAGCAAGAACAGTCGTCGAAAGGAAGTTAATGAAAGAG
>NW_020869000.1:174356-184356 GCF_003789085.1 Penaeus vannamei | reverse complement strand
TCAAGCCTCCAAGCCCTCCGAGCCCCTCCAAGCTCAAGCCTCGAGCCCTCAAGCTCGAGCCCTCCGAGCCTCCAAGCCCTTCCGAGCCCTCCAAGCCCTCCACCTCAATCCAAGCCTCTAAACCATCCAAGCTCCAACCTCAAGCCCTCAACCATGCAGCCTCCAACCCATCAAGCCCTCCAAGCCTCAACCATCCACCCATCCAACCCTCAACCCATCAAGCCTCCAATCCATCAGCTCCCAACCCATCAAGTCCAACCTCCGCCCTCCACCCTTCCAAGCCCATAAACTTCCACCATCCAGCGCTCCGAGCCTCCAACCATCCAAGCCTCTCCAACCCTCCAAGCCTCCAACGAATCAAGCCCTCCAACCTCAAGCCTCAAGCCATCCAAGCCTCACCAAACAATCCAACCGCATCAACCCATAAACAAGCTCAACTCAACATCCAAGCCCTCCAACATCAAGCGCTCCAACCATCAAGCCCTCAACCCTCCAGCTCACCTCCAAGCTCCAAACCATCGCAAGCCTCAAGCATCCCCTCCAGCCTCAACGCCATCCACCCCTCAACCCATCAAGCCTCTCAGCCCTCACCCATCACCCTCCCCTCAACCCATCCAAGCCTGCCAACCATCCAAGCCTCCAAGCCTCCAACGCCATCCAAGCCTCAACATCCACCCATTCAGCCTCCAACCCATCAAGCCTCCGAGCCCTCCAAAGCTCCGAGCCCTCCAAGCCTCGACCTCCAGCCTCGAGCAGTCCGAGCCTCCAAGCCCTCCAGCCTCTGAGCCTCCGGGCCTCCGAGCCCTCCGAGCCCTCCGAAGCCCCGAGCCTCCGAGCCCTCCAAGCCCTCCGAGCCCTCCAAGCCCTCGAGCCCTCCAAGCCTCCGAGCCAGCTCCGAGCCCTCCGAGCCCTCCGAGCCCTCGAGCCTCCAAGCTCCGGACCTCCAAGCCTCCGAGGCCCTCCGAAGCCCTCCAAGCCTCCGAAGCCCTCCAAGCCCTCCAGCCCTCCCAGCCCTCAAGCCCTCCAGCTCCGAGCCCTCCAACCTCTGTTTCCTTCGGATGAAAACTCAAAATTCCCATCCGGGTCAGAGAACGTCATGACCCGTCGCTTTGTCCCCGCGACGGCGATATTGACGTCGGTGTGGCAGAACGCATACGATCCCGACGCGTTGTAAAATACGGCGCTTGATGGCAATAATGGGTGGAGGAAAGGGTGGAGGGTGGAGAGAGAGGGTGGGGGGGTGGGAGGAGAAGGTGGAGGGTGGAGGAGGAGAGGGTGGAGGGGGTGGAGGAGGAGAGGGTGGAGGGGTGGAGGAGGAGAGGGTGGAGGGGGTGGAGGAGGAAGAGGGTGGAGGGGTGGAGGAGGAGAGGGTGGAGGGTGGAGGAGGAGGTGGAGGGGGTGGAGGAGGAGAGGGTGGAGGGGGTGGAGGAGGAGAAGGGTGGAGGGGGTGGAGAAGGAGAGGGTGGAGGGGTGGAGGAGGGAGGGTGAGGGGGTGGAGGAGGAGAGGGTGGAGGGAGGAAAAAGAGGGAAAGGAGAGGGGAAGGGGAGAGGGAGGGAGGGGGGGAAAGGGGGATTGGAGAGGGAAGGAGGAGGGGGAAAGGGGAGAGGGAGAGATGAAGAGAGGAGAGAGAGAGAGGGGGTGGTAAGAAGGGAAAGGGATAGGGCGAACAAAAAAGGAATGAAAGGAGGGAGAGTGAATGAGTGAGGGAAAGAGAGAGTAGAGTACACGGGAATAAAGAGAAAAGGATAGGAGGAGGAAAAGAAACAATTAAAAACAGCCAGATATTTTTGTCGTGGTCTTGCAGGTGAAAATACAGGTTACAAAGTGGGAGAGAGAAAAAAAAGAAAGAGAAAGAGAAAGACAGAGAGAAAGAGAGATATAGACAGACACAGACAGACAGACAGACAGGGAGAAGCAGTGACTAATCGAAAGAGACACTAAGAACAAGAGTGTGAGAAAGAGAAAATTGTGAACAACAGAAAAGTAGCAACAAAAATCACAATTATAAGTACCACAAAAAGTCCTTTGAAGCGACGCAATGTCTTTTACATCTTGATATCGACGTCGGGTGATTGGAAACTGTATGACAGAATTGGATTCCCTTAAATTCTCCTGGATTCTGAATTGGTCGATTGTCTCTTGGCCTTCAGGGGGTTGGAGAAGATACATGTAGACGGAGGAGAGGAGAGGAGAAAAGAGGAGATAAAGAAGAGGAGGAGAAGGAAGAAACGAAGAGGGGGTGAAGGAGAGGAGGGAGGAGGGACGAAGAGGAGAGGAGGAGAAAAAGGAGAGGAGAAAAAAAAGAGAGGAGAGGAAGGAAAAAAGAGGAGAAAAGGAGGAGACAAAGGAGAGGAGGCGAGGGGAGGAGCGAAGAGGAGAGGAGGAGAAAAAGGAGAGAGAAAAAAAGGAGAAGAGAGGAAAAAATGAAAGGAGAAGATAGTAGATGAGAGGAAAGGAGGGAAGATAGAAAAAGAGAGAAAGGAATATGAAAAAAGGAAATGGGGAATAGTAAAAAGGGAAACGTAGGTAGAGGAAAATAGGAGAATGTGTGTGAAATAAATAAATAAAAAGAGATGACCATAGAGAGAGAGAGAGAGGTGGGAGGGGAGAGAGAGGAGGGGAGAGAGGAGAGGGGGAGGGAGGGAAAGAGAGAGAGAGCGAAAGAGAGAAAGAGCGAGAGAGAGAGAGAGCGAGAGAGAGAGAGAGCGAAGGAGAGCGAAGGAGAGAGAGAGAGAGAGAAATCACACCCTTATGAAAACAATAAAACAAATAAGAATGCCGAAGAGACAGGAAAAAACGTTCATCAAAAAGAAAACCAAGAAAGGAGAAAAACGGAAGAGGGAAAGGAGTCGAAGGGGAGGGAGGAGGAGGGGGCGAGGGGTCAAAGAAGGGGGAGAAGGGAGCAAAATTAGTGGGTCTACGAGTCACCCGGGTCTCCATGTTGGTTCTCCATGTTGACTCTATGTTCCATCATGTTGGCTTTCCATGTTGCTCTATGTTGGTTCACGTTGGCTCCATGTTGGTTGGCTCTCCATGTTGCCTTCATGTTGGCTCTTCATGATGGCTCTCCATGTTGGCTCTTCATGTTGGCTCTCCATGTTGGCTCTCCATGTTGGCCCTTCATGTTGGCTCTCCATGTTGGCCATGTTGGCTTATGTTGGCTCTCCATGTTGGCTCCTTCATGTTGGCCATTCATGTTGGCTCTTTATGTTGCATCATCAGTTGGTTGGGTTCTCTCATGTTGGCTCTTCATTTTGGTTCTCCATGTTGGCTCTTCATTTTGGTTCTCCATGTTGGCCCTTCATGTTGACCATTCATGTTGGCTCTCCATGTGGCTCTCCTTCCCGAGGCCCTTTGTGTTGCCATTTTCACGCGCGATGTTGCCGTTTGGGTGCTCGTCGAATTTGGGTTGGGATTTTTTTTTTTTGGGGGGGATAGTTTTTATTTGGGGGTTGGGGGTTGGGGAGGGGGGGGGGGAGGTAGAAGTTTTTTAGATCAGTTTAGGTTTAATTTTGATGAGTGATTGTGTTGTGTGTGTTTGTTGCTTGTTTTATTGTTTTGTATGGAGGGGATAATGGCAGGTTATGTTAGGTTTTGTTTCTCTCTTTCTCTCTCTTCCCTCCTTCACTCTTCTTCCTTGCTCCATTCACCTCTCCTTACCCCATTTTCTGTACTGCTTTCCCTTTCTCCCCCACTCCCTGTCTCCTTGCCCACATACTCCTCTTATCCCTCTCTACCTCCTCTCTACCCTCCCACCTTTCCTTTCTCTCCCTCCCTCCTTTCGTTTCCTCCCTCTCCTCTTCCACCTCCCCCTCCCATCCACCTCCTTATCACTCCTCTCTTCATTCCTCTTCCTTTCTGCTCCTTCTCACCTCTCTTTCTCTTCCTCCCCGTCTTCTCCTCCACCTTCCCGTCTCTCTATCCTTCTCCATCTCCCTGTTTACTCCTCCCGCTTTACTCTCCTTATCCCCCCTCGCCTCTCTACCCCTCCTCTTCCTTTCTTCCCCCAATCTCGCTGCAACCTCCTGCACCCCCTCCCCATCCCGTCCCTCCTCCCCCTCCCATCCGTCTCCTAACCCAATTTCCTCTCCTACATCTCCCTCTCCCTTCCCTCCTCCCCGAACTTCCCTCTCCTCCCCAATCTCCCTCCCCTACATCTCCCCTCCCCTCTCCTTCCCTTCTCCCTCCTCTCTCCTACGCCCTTCCCTCCCTTCTCCCCTCTTTTCCCTCCTCTTTCTCTCCTTTCTCCTTCTCCTCTTTCCCCCTCCCCTCCCCTCTCCCCTCTCCTTCTCCTCTTCCTCCTCCTTCCCACTCCTGTCCTTCTCCTCCCTCCCCTCTCCTCCTTCTCCCCCTCCTTCCCTCTTCTTCCCCACTCCCCCTCTCCTTCCCCTCCTACCCCTCTACCCCTCCTCCCTCCCCCCTCTCTCCTCCTCTCTCCTCCCTCCTCCTCCCTCCCTCCCTCCCTCCCCCTCCCATCTGTCAAATTGAACCCGAAATCTGAACGGTCGTCGCCGTCGCCTCGCCCGAGTGAGTCCGAGAATCCACCGTCGGATCGCCGAATGAGTCCGAGAATCCGCGAATAGCAATTTCCGTTGAATCACTTTCAAGATGGATTTTTTTTTCTTTTTTTTCTCTTTCTTGTTCTTTATTTCTCTCTCTCTCTCCTTCTCTTGTTCTGGCTTTATATCTCAATTTTTTCTGTTGTTGTTTTTTCTGACTCTCTCCCCCCCCTCCTCTCTCTCTCTCTCTCTCTCTCTCTCTCTCTCTCTCTCTCTCTCTCTCTCTCTCTCTCTCTCTCTCTCTCTCTCCTCTCTCTCTCTCTCTCTCTCTTCTCTCGTCTCTCTCTCTCTCTCTCTCCTCTCTCTCTCTCTCTCTCTCTCTCTCTCTCTCTCTCGTCTCTCTCTCTCTCTCTCTCTCTCTCTCTCTCTCTCTCTCTCTCTCTCTCTCTCTCCCGATTTTCAGGTTCTTGTGGTTTTTGGGATGTGTTAGGAGGAGGAGGAGAGAAGGAGAAGGAGAAGGAAGGAGAGGAAGAGAGAGAGGAGAAGGAGAAGGAGAAGGAGAAGGAGAAGGGAAGGAGAAGGAGAAGGAGAAGAGAAGGAGAAGGAGAAGGAGAAGGAGAAGGAGAAGGAGAAGGGAAGAAGAAGGAAGAAGAAGAAGAAGAAGAAGAAGAAGAAGAGAAGAAGAAGAAGAAGAAAGAAGAAGAAGAAGAAGAAGAGAAGAAGAAAGATAAAGGAAAAAAGAGGGAGGAAGGAGATGAAGAAAAAAAGAAAAGAAGCAAATATAAGAAGGAAAGAAGACGAAGAATAGAAAGAAAAAAGTACTAAAGAAAGATGAGAAAGAGAGGAGAAATGAACACAGAAGAGGAAGAAAGGAGGAGAAAGAAGTACGAGACACAGATAGAGATGGGGCGTAGGTGTAGCGCAGGTGGGGGTGGGGGGGGGGGGCTTTGGGCTAACGGGTGTAGGCTGTTCGGATCTGCAGGTGCGTGCGGCGTGTGTGTGTGTGTGTGTGTGTGTGTGTGTGTGTGTGTGTTGTGTGTGTGTGTGTGTGTGTGTGTGTGTGTGTGTGTGTGTGTGTGTGTGTGTGTGTGTGTGTGTGTGTGTGTGTGTGTGTGTGTGTGTGTGTGTGTGTGTGTGTGTGTGTGTGTGTGTGTGTGTGTGTGTGTGTGAGTGTGTGTGTGTGTATGCGTGTGTGTGTGTGTGTGTCTGGGTGTAGGTGGGTTTGTGCTCTCTGTTTTATTTTTCTATCGTCAAATGGGAGATTTGGATTTTTTCGGTGGATTTGTCCCGATTTTTCTTTTACTCTGTTTTAGGGGGAATTGTATTTTTTGATGGATTCATTCCGATTCTGCTGTTTTTTCTCCTCCATTTTTATTCCTCTATGATGGAGGTATCCCGATTTAGTTTACTGTTCCTTCGTTATAGGGAGAAAATTGGATTCTTTTTAATTCCCTATTATCTCCAGCGTCTATTATCATTTATTATTTTTAGTGATGCATTTCACATCCATATTGTCTACCTATGACAACAATTAGGAAAAAGGAAGGCGTTACGAGACAAAAACGTGTTTCTCCTTGTACGCATGAACGTGCATTCTTAAAAAGTACTTATTCATTTTCAAGTGCCATAAATCACATTCATAATTACCATAATTTTACAAGAAATGGTTTTATGGCAGTGAAAATCATAAATAGTTAAACGGGATAAGAAAAAAACGGTAGAACTTGCAAAACAAATGACTGCCGATTGGCGCGAACTTTCCCGCCAAAACTATAAATAAATAAATCGGAATTTTCTCGTGATTCCCGAATACTGTCAGTTTTATAATCAATATAGTTTGCATAATATTCCCACATTTTGAATCACTTGCCTAGAATTTCTCTCTATTTTTATTTTATCTCTTATTTCGATCGTCTGTTCTGGTACGATAGAATGTAAAGTTAAATGGAAAAATGGGTGAAAGCTAAACAAGAATCAATAAAATGTGATGATAAATTTCAGCAGAAAAAAGTAACAGCAGAGGTACGAATAATACATAAACCGGAGTTTCTCACGCCATGTTGTTTCGCATAACAGTCTCCGGGGCTATGTTGGCTCACATAACATCGTTCTGCATAATCTATTGATCGGTACAACATGAACGGTTTTGTGATACGTTTTTGAATCTTTTTTGTTATTTATATGTATGATTTCAGTAAGGAATGGGGGTGTATTTGTGTGATGTGTGGTGCATGTAGATTGGGATAGTGACGGTGATGACGATGCTTATGATGATTGGGTTCATGCGGGTGATGATTAGGATGATTAGGATGATAATGGCGTTGATGGCACTCTGATTAACTTTGATTAGGCTACTTGATTGGAATGATGATGATACGACTAATGATTAGTATAATGGTGATGATTCTACCTTGATGATTCGGAAATTGAGATAATGATAAATACTAATTTATTCATACTGTAATGCTGATTTGATCAGTTTAGCCATTGGAGTGATGGTGAAGATAGTAGTTACAATAATAAAGATAAAAAGATTGCAAAGAGGGAAAGTGAAAATGACAATGACGATGATAGTGACGATGGTGATGATGACAGCGATGGTGTGATGACGAAAGCTGAGAATCATATACCGCCTACATGATCGTGAGAGTGACGATGATAATGATAATGATAACAGTGTAATCGGTAATTAATGTGGTAATGATAACCCGAAGAAGCCAAACAACGTAATTAGCAATGACAGTGATGATGTTAGCGATGATAGCGATGATGGTAGTGATGATGATGATGATGATAGTGATTATGATGTGATGATGATAGTGATGATGGTAGTGATGATGATGATAGTGATTATGATGATGATAATGATAGTGATGATGAAAGGACGATGATGCTTGATAGTGACGAGGACGAAGCCGAGCGCGCCCACAGGGGAGCGGCGGCGCCCGGGAAATGCCGCAGAATCGGAGAAATGATGAATCGGCCTCCCTTAATTAATTGGCGCAATTAAGAAGTTACGCGGCTTTGACAGCTCATCTTGCGCTCGTAAGGAATTGCGCGCGGGGGGGGGGGGGGGGCGTAGGGCGGGCTGCTTGGCGGTCTGTCTGTCTGTTTGGCTCTTCGTTTATCTGTTGTTTGTTTGTTTGTGTGTGTGTCTGTCTGTTCGTCTGTCTGTTTCTGTTTGTTCGTGTGTCTTTATGTCTGTGTGTCCGTTTGTGTCTGTCTTTCTGTTTGTTGGTCGGTTTGTTTGCACTTTCTCTTCTGTGTGTGTGTTTTTGCCTGTTCTCCATTCTCTCCTTCTTTGTCTCATGTCTGACTTTCTGTCTGTCTGTCTGTATCTTTCTCCTTTGATCTGTCTTTCTGTCTTTGTCCTATTTTCTCTCTTCTCATCCTTCCTCTTCTCTCTAATTCTTTTCTCCTCTCCTTGTTTTACCCCCTCCTTTCTCCTCTGTCTTTATGTGCCTGTATGCACGTACATGTATGTGTATGTGTGTATGTATGTATGTATGCTACAGGCAGGCGTGGATCGTATGTGAGTGACACACATGGCAGTAGCTAATACATGTGGCCTGTGGGAACCATGTTATAGCTGACAACATAACTGGGATCTGTCATCTGTGAAGATTAGCAACATAGACGAACATGCGGATCGGTAACACGAGTGAGAAAGGACAGACAACATGTGTTAGAAGAAACCAACATGCTTTTGAAAAGACAACATGCGTTAGAAAAGGAGAACACATGGAAGATTCACACGTCTTTGACAACTGACAACGAATCGCCACAATTGACAACATAAGGAAGAACCGCCAACATTGCCAACATAGGCCCGTGAACATGACCGACATGGCTTGAGGACAGAGCCTGAGCGCTGAGCAGACTCTGTGGCAACGACCTGCTTTAAGAGATGAAAAATACAAGTGCCAGAAAATATCGCCCAGGAAACGGTACGACTTTTCAAAAAAAAGAAAGAAAAAAGATGGAAGAAATAGATAACATGATAATAAATCAAGATGCAAAAAAAAAAAAAAAAAAAAAAAAAAAAAAAAAAACAGGAAAAGAAACTCAATATTTGCAATATTTGCATATTAATTACATTTTTTCATTTTTTCAAATATTTTGTTCTGTAGGATATAAACTAGTGCTTAGGTTGATTGATGGCAACACGAATGTTAACAAGAATAATGACATTATGATATTATTTCAGGGAATGAACATTGTGAACTGTTATTGATGATGCCGAGTGAGATAAATGGGGAAAAACATTGGAAGATATATACATTTTCCAGAGGAGAGTAAAAAAAAAAAAAAAAGAAAAAAAATATCGGTTTTATATTTTCATGACTGATTTCCCATCAAGCAGAGGGATGGAGTGGATCGCACGCACTCACCTCCACGCGTGTATTTTGTATGTGTGCGTGCGTGTGTGTGTGTGTAAGTGTAAGTGTAAGTGTAAGTGTAAGTGTAAGTGTGTGTGTGTGTGTGTGTGTGTGTGTGTGTGTGTGTGTGTGTGGTGTGTGTGTGTGTGTGTGTGTGTGTGTGTGTGTGTGTGTGTGTGTGTGTGTGTGTGTGTGTCTGCGCGCGTCCGTATGTGAGAATATGACTGTTAACGTAAAAGTGAACAGTATTGTACATATACAAACATAGATACAAATAAAGAACAGATTTAGCGAGGATTAGAAAACCACAGGGTAACGCAGACAAAAGAGACAGCACTAGAAGGACGAATGAGGAAAGGGCAAAACGAATAAAGCAAAGAGAAGGGAGAATACAGATAAGAATAAAGAATAAAGGAAGGAAAAGCGCGAAAAAAAAGGAATGGGAAGGATAACGAATTGGGCAAGGAATAACGAAAGAAGAAAGTGGATGAAGCCAAGAATAGGGGGAAGACGAAGCAGAAATTGAGTAAAGGATAATAGGAATAAAGCAAAGAAAAAGAAAGCAGATGAAGCAAAGAATGAGGAGAGGAGAAAGAGAAGAAGGTAAAGAACAAGAAGACAAAGTGAAGGAAGAAGAAAGGAGAATGCAAATGAAAAATAAGAATAAGAGAGGATGACGACGCAATGGAAATGGAAACGAAAGAGAAGAGGCAAGAAAGCAAAATAAGATAAAGAGGAAATAGACAAATCAAAGAATAAAAAAGGAAACGGACGAAAATAGTGTAAAGATGCCAAACGAAACGAATAAGGAACAAGCAAAAGGCACAAAAAAGAACAAAATGATAAAATAAATAATGAAAACAAACAATTAAAGGAAAGAATAGGGGGAAGGAAGTAAAACGAATAAATCAGAGAATAGAGTCACTGAAAAATGGGACAAATAAACACCGAATGGAAAACGAAAGGAAGAAAACAAACGAAGACAAACAAACAAAATACCACAGGAAATGACAGCAAAAAAAAAGAAAAGAAAAAAAAAAAAAGAAAATAATAAAAAGAATGGATTAAAGAAAACGAATAAATGATAACAACAACTAACGACAAAATCAACGAGGAAACAA
>NW_020869000.1:154538-169538 GCF_003789085.1 Penaeus vannamei | reverse complement strand
TACCCTTTTCTATTTTCTTCCCTACTTCTCCCCTGCTCCCTGTTCTTCCTCCTCTCTCTCTCTCCTCTCCCTCTTTTTTCTACCCGCTTCTTTACTCCCATTCCTCTATAGCTCTCTTCCTTCGTTCTTATCTGTTCCCCCTTTTTTTCATTCGTTCCCTCCTTTCCCTCACTTCCCTGCTTCTCTTCCCCTGATCCTTCTCCACCACTTCCTCCTCTTTCCTCTCCTCTCCCCCTCCCTCCTCCTCCTCCTCTCTCTCCTCTTCCTCTTCTCTTCCTCCTCCCCCTCCCTCTCCTCTTCTCCCCACCCCTTTCCCTTCTCTGCCTCCCCTCCCCCTCCCCCTTCCCATTGGCTGTTGCTTTATATTTATAGCGCAGGAATTTTTGTGTTTACTCAAAGAGAATTCTCATGACGTATAAGTAAAGATAATTTTCTTTCCTTTTTTTCTCTCTCTCTTCTCTTTTTAGACCGTCTTTCTGCCAACACGGAAGGGCGGATTGAGGAGTGGAGAGGGTGAGGGAGGGATAGGGAGAGAGGGGGATGGGGAGAGAGAGGGATAGGGAAAGAGGGAGGGAGAGAGGGAGGGAAGAGAGGATGGGAAGAGAGGGATGGGAAGAGAGAAAGGGATAGGGAGAGAGAAAGGGATAGGGAGAGAGAAAGGGATAGGGAGAGAGAAAGGGATAGGGAGAGAGAAAGGGATAGGGAGAAGGGGATAGGGAGAGAGAAAGGGATAGGGAGAGAGAAGGGATAGGGAGAGAGAAAGGATAGGGAGAGAGAAGGGATAGGGAGAGAGAAAGGGATAGGGAGAGAAGAAAGGATAGGGAGAGAGAAAGGGATAGGGAGAGAGAGGGATAGGGAGAGAGAAAGGGATAGGGAGAGAGAAAGGGGGATAGGGAGAGAGAGGGATAGGGAGAGAGAAAGGGATAGGGAGAGAGAAATAGGAGAAGAAAGAAAGAGAAAGAGAAAGAGAAGAGAAAGAGAAAGAGAAAGAGAAAGAGAAAGAGAAAGACAAGAGAGAGAAGAGAGAGAAGAGAGAGAGAGAGAGAGAGAGAGAGAGAGAGAGAGAGAGAGAGAGAGAGAGAGAGAGAGAGGAGGAGAGAGAGGGAGGAGAGGGGAGAAAGAGAGGCGTTGGCTTCGAGTTGCGTGTTCTCGGGTCAGTATCTCTGGGTGCAATTTTATAATTATTTCTCCCTCTGGTGATAAAGAGAAATTATCCTTAATGTTAACTTAGGGAAAGGGGAAAGGGAGGTAGTTAAAGGGTAGAGAAAGGGAGAGAAGGGGTAGGAAGGGAGGTTTAAGGGGGAATTAGGGGGGATAAATAGACTGCTTAAGGGAGAGTTTTTTAAGGGTGGCTCTCCACCACCCCACCACCTCCTCCTCCTCCTCCTCCTCCCTCCTCCTCTCCTCCTCTCCTCCTCCTCCTCCTCCCCTCCTCCTCCTCCTCCTCCTCCTCCTCTCTCCTCTCCTCCTCCTCTTTCTCCTTCTCATACTCCTTTTCCTCCTTCCCCTCTCTCTGTCTCCCACCCCTCCGCTTCTTCTTCTTTCCCATCTCTTTCTTTCCATTAGGGGGGGGGGTACGGGGTGATTTTTAAGGGGGAAAAGTGGGAAAAGGTTAATTTACCTTCTTAAGGGACTGGTTTAAGGGGGAATCTAAGGGAATTCCTAAAGGGGGAAATATATCAGTGGTTTCTTAAGACAGGGTTCAAGGGGGGGAGGTTGATTCCTAAGGGGGAGCTTGTAAGGGGGTTTCTAAGGGAGTCTGAAGGTGATTCGATAATGGGTTAAATGGGGCCAAGTGATTATTAAGGGGGAAAGGGGTTTCTGATTTTTTTTTTCAACCGTGGCGATGATGAGAAGTAAAGAAAGAGAGAGAAGGAGAGAGGGAAGGGAAACAGGAAAAAGAGAGAGAAGGAGAGAGGGAAGGGAAACAGGAAAAAGAGAGAGAAAGAGAGGGAAGGGAAACAGGAAAATGAGAGAGAATGAAAGAGAGAGAAAAGGAGAGAAGAAGAGAGGGAAGGGAAACAGGAAAAAGAGGGAGATTGATCGAGAGAGAAAGAGAGAATGAAAGAGGAGAGAGAGAGAATGAAAGAGGAGAGGAAGAGAGAATGAAAGAGGGAGTGAGAGGAGAATGAAAGAGGGAGAGAGAGAGAATGGAAGAGGAGAGAAAGTGGGAGTTATGCAACGAAAGGAAATGAGAAACAGAATTTCAAAAGATAATGATAAAACTAAAACAAAACGGAACTAAGAAGAGAGCATATAAAATAGGTAGATAGAGAACAAGAAAGACAGAAAATAAACGAAAGAAAATACAGATATAGACGGGGAATAAAAATAAAAGAGGATAGAAAACAGAAAGAAAGCGAATCACTGGACGCAGACACAAACAAAATAACAACAGAGAATAGATATAAAACACCGGGAAGATACGAACAAGCAAAAAAAAAGTAATAATAATAGTGATAATAATTGTAATTATAATAATGATAAGGATAAGGATAAGGATAAAGATAATGATAATGATAGTAATAGTGATAATGATAGTAATAGTGATAATGATAATAATAATAGCGATAATAATAATAATAATGATAATAATAATAATAATAATAATAATAATAATAATAATAATAATAATAATAATAACAATAATAATAAAAGAATATGTATACAACACAAATAAAAACTGAAAGTACAGTAAGGCTTCATTGTAATTAGGTGAAGGTTCTTCGTCATGTTTTGCTCTTGTTATTAAGCAAATGAAAAGGAGGGAAACGCAACACTGCCGACATGCGTCCTGCCTCCTCCTCCTCCTCTTTTTTCTCCCTATTATCACAGTTTATCTTTTCATGTCCTTTGCCTCTTTCTTCTCTTCCTTTCATGTTTTCATGTTTTCTCTTGTCTTAGTTTTTTTGTTCGAATTTTTTTGTTGTTCTCGTTCTTTTTCTTCTACTTTTCTTTTAGCTTTTCCTTCTACTTCTCGCTCTTCCTCCTTCTCCTTCTCCATCTCCTTTGCTCTAGTCTTCTTGTCCTCCTCTTCTTTCTTCTCCTGCTTCTCATTTTCCTTCGTCTTCTTCTTCTCTTTCTCCTTTTCTTTCTTCTCATTTTCCTCTTCCTCCTCCTCTCTGTCCCTCTCCTCATTCTTCTTTTTCTCTTCTCGTCCTACTCCTTTTCCTCCTCCCCCTCCCTCCGTCTAAGACCCCTTCGCTTCTCCTTCCTTCCCTCTCTTTCTCTTCTTTCCCTTTTCTTTCTCTCCATCTCTATATCCCTTTTTCTCTTGACCCTTCCTCCATTTTTCTAACACCCTCTCTTACCCTCCGATCTACTCCCTTCCCCTTCTCTCCCTCCCTCTATCCATCCATCCCCATCCCTCCCCTCTCTCTCTCTCTCTCTCTCTTCTCTCTCTCTCTCTCTCTCTCTCTCTCTCTCTCTCTCTCTCTCTCTCTCTCTCTCTCTCTCTCTCCTCTCTCCTCCTCCCTCCCTCCCCTCCCTCCCTCCCTCCCTCCCTCCCTCCCTCCCTCCCTCCCTCCTCCCCCTCCCCTCCCTCCCCTCCCCTCCCTCCCCTCCCTCCCCTCCCTCCTCCTCCCTCCTCCCTCCCTCCCTCCCTCCCTCCCTCCTCCCTCCTTCCCTCTTCTTCCCTCCCTTCCCTCCCTCCCTCTCTTCCCTCCCCTCCCTCCCTTCCTCCCTCCCTTCCCTCCCTCCCCTCCTCCCTCTCTTCCCTGCCTCCCTCTCTTCCCTGCCCTCCTCTCCCCTGCCCTCCCTCCGCCCCGTCGATGATATTTGAGCTGTGTGATCTGCATCTAATTACTTCTATTAATCTGTCTACGGCATTAACTGGTCGTTAATGTGTGTTTAACTTCTGCCCAAACAAGTTATGAAGCTGAAATGAATTTGGGGGAGATGATGGAGAAGGGGGGGAGGGGAGGAGAGAGAGGGAGAGGGGGGAGAAAGGGGGTAGAGGGAAGGGGAGAGGGAAGGGGAGAGGGAAGGTGAGAGTGCGAGGGGAGGAGAGAGAGGAGAGGGGTAGAGGGAAGGGGGGAAGGTGGAAGTGTGAGAGGGGGAGAAGGGGAGAGGAAGGTGAGAGGCGTAGAGGGACGGGGGGAGGGAGCAGGGGAGAGGGAAGGTGAGAGTATGAGAGGGAGGAGAGGGGAGGAGAGAGAGGGAGAGGGAGTAAAGAAAGGGAGAGGAAAGGCGAGAGAGAGAGATGGTAGAGATGGAGCGATAGGAAAGGAGACAGAAGGAGAGGAGGAAGGGGAGTAGGGGAAATGATGGAGAGGGAAGGGGAGGATTGGGGAAGGGGGTGATGGAGAAGGGGTGGGAGTGAAATTAAAGAGAGAGGGAATGGAAAAGGGGATTGTTATTATAAGTTTGGTTTTATGATTTGTTTGGGTAACTTTTTTTTCATCTGGGAGAGTAATGGGAAGCTGAGGGTTAACTGTCCATTAATATCTATGTCTGTTTGATGGGTTGGTTTGTCTGTCATATTCTCTCTCTCTCTCTCTCTCTCTCTCTCTCTCTCTCTCTCTCTCTCTCTCTCTCTCTCTCTCTCTCTCTCTCTTCTCTCTCTCTCTCTCTCTCTCTCTCTCTCTCTCGTCAGTCTTTAAGTTAACTAATCAGAATTTCTGGAAATGAGTGAATCAAAGAATCGTAAAGTAGATGAGTCAGTGACTCGGAAAATTAGCGAATCAGCCAATGAATGTTGCTGAAAATCATGAGGTTAGTCGGCCAGTGAGTCTCAGAGACAGATTCAGTGAGTCAATGAGTCACAGAAACAGGCACGAATGAGTTAAGTGAGTCACAGAGACAGATTCAGTGAGTCAATGAGTCAGTGAGACAGGGATTCCGTGATTCAGCGAATCCGTGAGTCGCAGACAGACCCCCTCCCCCCCTCCCCCCTCCAACCCCCCGCCCGGAGCCCTCGGCCGCGCGACATAATTATACGCGATCATGTGATATGAGGCTTTGGAGCGAATTACAGGCGCGTCGGTCGGGGTACATTAAGGTCGCTGGCTGCCGTCTGTCTGTCTGTCTGTCTGTCTGTGTATGTTTGTTTGTGTGTGCGTCTGTCTGTCTGTCTGTCTGTGTTTGTTTGTTGTGTGTCTGTCTGTCTGTCTCTGTGTTGTTTGTTTGTGTGTGCGTCTGTCTGTCTGTCTCTGTGTTTGTTTGTTTGTGTGTGCGTCTGTCTGTCTGTCTGTGTGTTTGTTTGTGTGTGCGTCTGTCTGTCTGTCTCTGTGTTTGTTTGTTTGTGTGTGCGTCTGTCTGTCTCTGTGTTTGTTTGTTTGTGTGTGCGTCTGTCTGTCTGTCTCTGTGTTTGTTTGTGTGTGCGTCTGTCTGTCTGTCTCTGTGTTTGTTTGTTTGTGTGTGCGTCTGTCTGTGTCTCTGTGTTTGTTGTTTGTGTCGTCTGTCTGTCTGTCTCTGTGTTTGTTTGTGTGTGCGTCTGTCTGTTGTCTCTGTCTGTGTGCTCTGTCTGTCTGTCTCTGTGTATGTTTGTTTGTGTGTGCGTCTGTCTGTCTGTCTCTGTGTTTGTTTTGTTTGTGTGTGGTCTGTCTGTCTGTCTCTGTCTGTGTTGTTGTTTGTGTGTGCGTCTGTCTGTCTGTCTCTGTGTTGTTTGTTTGTGTGTGCGTCTCTGTCTGTCTCTGTCGTCTGTCTGTCTGTCTCTGTGGTTTGTTTGTGTGTGCGTCTGTCTGTCTTCTGTCCGTCTGTCTGTCTGTCTCTGTTTGTTTGTTGTGTGTGCGTCTGTCTGTCTGTCTCTGTGTATGTTTGTTTGTGTGTGCGTCTGTCTGTCTGTCTGTCTGTGTCTGTGTATGTTTGTTTGTGTGTCGTGTCTGTCTGTCTGTGTGTATGTTTGTTGTGTGTGTCTGTCTGTCTGTCTCTGTGTTTGTTTGTTTGTGTGGCGTCTGTCTGTCTGTCTCTGTGTTGTTTGTTTGTGTTCTGTCTGTCTGTCTGTGCGTCTGTCTGTCTCTGTGTATGTTTGTTTGTGTGTGCGTCTGTCTGTCTGTCTGTGTATGTTTGTTTGTGTGTGCGTCTGTCTGTCTGTCTCTGTGTTTGTTTGTTTGTGTGTGCGTCTGTCTGTCTGTCTGTGTATGTTTGTTTGTGTGTGCGTCTGTTCTGTCTGTCTCTGTGTATGTTTGTTTGTGTGTGCGTCTGTCTGTCTGTCTCTGTGTATGTTGTTTGTGTGTGCGTCTGTCTGTCTGTCTCTGTGTATGTTTGTTTTGTGTGTCGTCTGTCTGTCTTCTGTGTATGTTTGTTTGTGTGTGCGTCTGTCTGTCTCTCTGTGTATGTTTGTTTGTGTGTGCGTCTGTCTGTCTGTCTCTGTGTATGTTTGTTTGTGTGTGCGTCTGTCTGTCTGTCTCTGTGTTTGTTTGTTTGTGTGTGCGTCTGTCTGTCTCTGTGTATGTTTGTTTTTGTGTGCGTCTGTCTGTCTCTGTGTTTGTTTGTGTGTGCGTCTGTCTGTCTGTGTATGTTTGTTTGTGTGTGCGTCTGTCTGTCTGTCTCTGTGTATGTTGTTTGTGTGTGCGTCTGTCTGTCTGTCTGTCTGTGTATGTTGTTTGTGTTGCGTCTGTCTGTCTGTCTCTGTGTTTGTTTGTTTGTGTGTGCGTCTGTCTGTCTGTCTCTGTGTATGTTTGTTTGTGTGTGCGTCTGTCTGTCTGTCTGTGTATATTTGTTTGTGTGTGCGTCTGTCTGTCTGTCTGTCTGTCTGTGTATGTTTGTTTGTGTGTGCGTCTGTCTGTCTGTCTGTCTGTGTATGTTTGTTTGTGTGTGCGTCTGTCTGTCTGTCTCTGTGTATGTTTGTTTGTGTGTGCGTCTGTCTGTCTGTCTGTGTATGTTTGTTTGTGTGTGCGTCTGTCTGTCTCTGTGTATGTTTGTTTGTGTGTGCGTCTGTCTGTCTCTGTGTATGTTTGTTTGTGTGTGCGTCTGTCTGTCTCTGTGTATGTTTGTTTGTGTGTGCGTCTGTCTGTCTGTCTGTCTGTCTGTGTATGTTTGTTTGTGTGTGCGTCTGTCTGTCTGTCTGTGTATGTTTGTTTGTGTGTGCGTCTGTCTGTCTGTCTCTGTGTATGTTTGTTTGTGTGTGCGTCTGTCTGTCTGTCTCTGTGTATGTTTGTTTGTGTGTGCATCTGTCTGTCTGTCTGTCTGTGTATGTTTGTTTGTGTGTGCGTCTGTCTGTCTGTCTGTGTATGTTTGTTTGTGTGTGCGTCTGTCTGTCTGTCTGTGTATGTTTGTTTGTGTGTGCGTCTGTCTGTCTGTCTCTGTGTATGTTTGTTTGTGTGTGCGTCTGTCTGTCTGTCTCTGTGTATGTTTGTTTGTGTGTGCGCCTGTCTGTCTGTCTGTGTATGTTTGTTTGTGTGTGCGTCTGTCTGTGTATGTTTGTTTGTGTGTGCGTCTGTCTGTCTGTCTGTCTGTCTGTGTATGTTTGTGTGTGCGTCTGTCTGTCTGTCTGTATGTTTGTTTGTGTGTGCGTCTGTATGTTTGTTTGTGTGTGCGTCTGTCTGTCTGTCTCTGTGTATGTTTTTGTGTGTGCGGCTGTCTGTCTGTCTCTGTGTATGTTTGTTTGTGTGTGCGTCTGTCTGTCTGTCTCTGTGTATGTTTGTTTGTGTGTGCGTCTGTCTGTCTGTCTGTCTGTCTGTGTATGTTTGTTTGTGTGTGCGCCTGTCTGTCTGTCTGTGTATGTTTGTTTGTGTGTGCGTCTGATTGTCTGTCTGTCTGTCTGTGTATGTTTGTTTGTGTGTGCGTCTGTCTGTCTGTCTGTCTGTCTGTGTATGTTTGTATGTGCGTCTGTCTGTCTGTCTGTCTCTGTGTTTGATTGTTTGTGTGTACGTCTGTCTGTCTGTCTGTGTATGTTTGTTTGTGTGTGCGTCTGTTTGTCTGTCTGTGTATGTTTGTTTGTGTGTGCGTCTGTCTGTCTGTCTGTATGTTTGTTTGTGTGTGCGTCTGTCTGTCTGTCTCTGTGTATGTTTGTTTGTGTGTGCGTCTGTCTGTCTGTCTCTGTGTATGTTTGTTTGTGTGTGCGTCTGTCTGTCTGTCTGTGTATGTTTGTTTGTGTGTGCGTCTGTCTGTCTGTCTGTGTATGTTTGTTTGTGTGTGCGTCTGTCTGTCTGTCTCTGTGTATGTTTGTTTGTGTGTGCGTCTGTCTGTCTGTCTGTGTATGTTTGTTTGTGTGTGCGCCTGTCTGTCTGTCTGTGTATGTTGTTTGTGTGTGCGTCTGTGTCTGTCTGTCTGTCTGTGTATGTTTGTTTGTGTGTGTCTGTCTGTCTGTCTGTGTATGTTTGTATGTGCGTCTGTCTGTCTGTCTGTCTGTCTCTGTGTTTGATTGTTTGTGTGTACGTCTGTCTGTCTGTCTGTGTATGTTTGTTTGTGTGTGCGTCTGTTTGTCTGTCTGTGTATGTTTGTTTGTGTGTGCGTCTGTCTGTCTGTCTGTGTATGTTTGTTTGTGTGTGCGTCTGTCTGTCTGTCTCTGTGTATGTTTGTTTGTCTGTGTGTTGTCTGTCTGTCTCTGTGTATGTTTGTTTGTGTGTGCGTCTGTCTGTCTGTCTGTGTATGTTTGTTTTGTGTGTGCGTCTGTCTGTCTGTCTGTGTCTGTCTGTCTGTCTGTGTATGTTTGTTTGTTTGTGTGTGCGTCTGTCTGTCTGTGTATGTTTGTTTGTGTGTGCGTCTGTCTGTGTATGTTTGTTTGTGTGTGCGTCTGTCTGTCTGTCTGTCTGTCTGTGTATGTTTGTTTGTGTGTGCGTCTGTCTGTCTGTCTGTGTATGTGTTTGTGTGTGCGTCTGTCTGTCTTGTCTGTGTATGTTTTGTTTGTTTGTGTGTCGTCTGTCTGTCTGTGTATGTTTGTTTGTGTGTGCGTCTGTCTGTCTGTCTCTGTGTGTTTGTTGTGTGTGCGTCTGTCTGTCTGTCTCTGTGTATGTGTTGTTTGTGCGTCTGTCTGTCTGTCTGTGTATGTTTGTTTGTGTGTGCGTCTGTCTGTCTGTCTGTCTGTGTATGTTTGTTTGTGTGTGCGTCTGTCTGTCTGTCTGTGTATGTTTGTTTGTTTGTGTGTGCGTCTGTCTGTGTATGTTTGTTTGTGTGTGCGTCTGTCTGTCTGTCTCTGTGTTTGTTTGTTTGTGTGTGCGTCTGTCTGTCTGTGTATGTTTGTTTGTGTGTGCGTCTGTCTGTGTATGTTTGTTTGTGTGTGTGTCTGTCTGTCTGTCTGTCTTATGTTTGTTTGTGTGCGTCTGTCTGTCTGTCTCTGTGTTTGTTTGTTTGTGTGTGCGTCTGTCTGTCTGTCTCTGTGTATGTTTGTTTGTGTGTGCGTCTGTCTGTCTGTCTGTGTATGTTTGTTTGTGTGTGCGTCTGTCTGTCTGTCTGTGTGTTTGTTTGTGTGTGCGTCTGTCTGTCTGTCTCTGTGTATGTTTGTTTGTGTGTGCGTCTGTCTGTCTGTCTCTGTGTTTGCTTGTTTGTGTGTGCGTCTGTCTGTCTGTCTCTGTGTATGTTTGTTTGTGTGTGCGTCTGTCTGTCTGTCTCTGTGTATGTTTGTTTGTGTGTGCGTCTGTTTGTCTGTCTCTGTGTATGTTTGTTTGTGTGTGCGTCTGTCTGTCTGTCTGTGTATGTTTGTTTGTGTGTGCGTCTGTCTGTCTGTCTCTGTGTATATTTGTTTGTGTGTGCGTCTGTCTGTCTGTCTCTGTGTATGTTTGTTTGTGTGTGCGTCTGTCTGTCTGTCTGTGTATGTTTGTTTGTATGTGCGTCTGTCTGTCTGTGTATGTTTGTTTGTGTGTGCGTCTGTCTGTCTGTCTGTGTATGTTTGTTTTGTGTTGCGTCTGTCTGTCTGTCTGTCTGTGTATGTTTGTTTGTGTGTGCGTCTGTCTGTCTGTGTATGTTTGTTTGTGTGTGCGTCTGTTGTCTGTCTGTCTGTGTTGTTTTTGTGTGTGCGTCTGTCTGTCTGTCTGTGTCGGTCTGTCTGTCTGTCTGTGTATGTTTGTTTGTGTGTGCGTCTGTCGTCTGTCTGGTCTGTCTGTGTCTGTTTGTTTGTTGTGTGTGCGTCTGCCTGTCTGTCTGTCTCTGTGTTTGTTTGTTGTTGTGCGTCTGTCTGTCTGTCTGTCTGTCTGTCTGTCTGTGTATGTTTGTTTGTGTGTGCGTCTGTCTGTCTGTCTCTGTGTTTGTTTGTTTGTGTGTGCGTCTGTCTGTCTGTCTCTGTGTTTGTTTGTTTGTGTGTGCGTCTGTGTCTTCTGTGTTTGTTTGTTTGTGTGTGCGTCTGTTTGTCTGTCTCTGTGTTTGTTTGTTTGTGTGTGCGTCTGTCTGTCTGTCTGTCTCTGTGTTTGATTGTTTGTGTGTGCGTCTGTCTGTCTGTCTGTCTGTCAGTGTATGTTTGTTTGTGTGTGCGTCTGTCTGTCGTGTGTTTGTTTGTGTGTCGTCTGTCTGTCTGTCTCTGTGTTTGTTTGTTTGTGTGTGCGTCTGTCTGTCTGTCTCTGTGTATGTTTGTTTGTGTGTGCGTCTGTCTGTCTGTCTGTCTCTGTGTTTGTTTGTTTGTGTGTGCGTCTGTCTGTCTGTCTGTCTCTGTGTTTGATTGTTTGTGTGTGCGTCTGTCTGTCTGTCTGTCTGTGTATGTTTGTTTGTATGTGCGTCTGTCTGTCTGTCTGTCTGTCTGTGTATGTTTGTTTGTATGTGCGTCTGTCTGTCTGTCTGTCTGTGTATGTTTGTTTGTGTGTGCGTCTGTCTGTCTATCTCTCTGTGTATGTTTGTTTGTGTGTGCGTCTGTCTGCCTGTCTGTCTGTGTATGTTTGTGTGTGCGTCTGTCTGTCTGTCTCTCTGTGTATGTTTGTGTGTGCGTCTGTCTGTCTGTCTGTGTATGTTTGTTTGTGTGTGCGTCTGATTGTCTGTCTGTCTGTGTATGTTTGTTTGTGTGTGCGTCTGATTGTCTGTCTGTCTGTGTATGTTTGTTTGTGTGTGCGTCTGCGTGTATGTTGTTTGTTTGTAAGTGTGTCTGTCTGTGTCTATAGATGTTTGTATATGCGTCTGCCTGTCTGCGTGTGTGTGTGTTTGTTTGTATGCGTGACTGTCTGTCTGTTTTTTTCCGTCTGTACATGTGTGTATATGTTTGTATGTGTGACTGTCTATCTGTGTATGTATGTATCTATGTTTGTTTATATATGTGTGCAGGTGTCTGTCTGTGTGTCTGCCTGTCTGTGTATGTATATTTGTATGTCTGTCTGTCTCTCTGTCAGTCTGGTCACCTCTGTCTGCCCGTTTGTCATACATCTTCTCTTCCTCCCTTTCTTCTTCTTCTTACCTTCTTCCCTCTCTTCTTCTTCCTCCCTCTCTTCTTATCTTCTTCTTCTTCTCCTTCCTCCTCTTATTTTTCTTTTCTTCTTCTTCCTCTTCCTCCCTCTCTTCTTCTTCTTCTTTCTTCTCTTTCTCCTCCATTTTTTTCATGTCTGTCCGTCTCTCCTCTTTTAGTGTCTGTTTTTGCCCCTTTTTTCCGGTGTCAGCCTGTCTGTCTGTCAGTCTTCCTGTCTGGTTTGGATTTCGTCTGGTGTCTGTCTGTTTGTCTGTCTGTCTGTCTGTCTGCTCTTCTGTTATGTCTGCTTCGTCTGATGTGTATGAAGTGATTGTCTGCGTGTTTGTCTTTTTTGTTTGTTTGTTTGTCTTTCTATTTCATGGTTTTCTTTGTTTCTTTTGGTTTATGTGTGGCTCGGGGATTTTATGTGTGTGTGTGTGTGTGTGTGTGTGTGTGTGTGTGTGTGTGTGTGTGTGTGTTTGTGTGTGTGTGTGCCTGTGTGTGTATGTATATGTATATGTATGTAGATTCAGACTGAGAGAGAAAGATAGAAGGAGAGAGAGAGAGAGAGAGAGAGACAGACAGACAGACAGACAGACAGACAGACAGACAGACAGACAGACAGACAGACAGACAGACACAGTAAGAATTCAAAATAAAGACAAAGCAGGTTTAGAGTAAAAGGAAGAGATACATAAGACGAAATAAGGAGACAGATATTACGAAATGGGAAGAAGAAAGTGAGAAAAGCGAAGAGAAAGGAGTCGGAGAAGAAAATTAATAATTATGAAGGAATTGCAGAGGGAGAAGAAGAGAGAAAGAGAGAACAAAGTAATCCAAGGAAGGGGAAGGAGGAAGAAAGAAGGTAGAGGAAGATGAGAAAGGAGGAGGGAAGGTAAAGTAGAGGAAATTGAGAAAAGGAAGAGAGGAAGAGATAGAGGAAAAGGATGAGATGGAAGATGAAAATAAAGAAAGAGAGAAAGATTGGAAGAAAAGAGAAAACAATGGAATAGAGTAAGTACAGACGGAGGAAGGAGAGGCGAAGGGAGAGAAAAAACAAAAAAGAAAAAAGAAGGAAAATGCACAGGGAAAGAAAAAGGAAGGAAAGAAAAATAAATAAAGGAAGGAAGAAAGTAGAAGGAAGAAATAAGGTACAAAAGAGAAAACAATAAGAAAGAGGAATGAAGGAAGATATCAGAAGGAAAAAGAAAGAAGGTCAAAGGGTGTAGGAAGAAGGAAGAATACAGAAGGAAGAAATACGAATGGAGAAGAAGGAAGAAGAAGGGAGTACGAAGAAGGAAGTAGGACGAATACAGAAGGAGGGAATCCGAGTCCTGAAGAAGGAAGAAGGAAGAAGGGCGAATGCAGAAGAAAGAAGAATATAGAAGAAGAAAAAAATACGAATGCAAAAAAGGGAAGAAGGAAGAAATACGAATGCGAATGCAGAAAAAGGAAGAAGAAAAAACAAAGAAGGAAGAAAGGCGAATGCAGAATGAGGAAGAAGGAAGGAGAGGTACTGCCCCGCCTCCGCTCTCGCCTAATTCTCGATAATGGCCTGACCCAGAGAATGCATAATTGAAAGGAGTCGTGAATAATGAAGGAAGAGAGAGCGGGTGTCCTTGGCTAGGGGGGGAGGAGGGGAGGGGAAGGGGAGGGGGCATGGGGGGAGGGAAGGGTATAAGGGGTAGGGGAGATAGGGAGAGGGAGGGAAGGGAAAGAGGGGAAATAGGGAGAGGGAGGGAAGGGAAAGAGGGGAAATAGGGAGAGGGAGGGAAGAGGGAGAAGGGTGGGGAAAGGGGAAATAGGGAGAGGGTTAGGGAAGGGGAAGAGGAAAAGGGGGATGGAAATAGGGAGAGAGGTGGGAAAGAAAAGGGAAAGGGAAATAGGGAGAGGGTTGGGGAAGAAGAGGAAAAGAGTAAAGGAAGCAGGGAGAGGGTTGGGGAAGAAGGGGAAAGAAAAAGGGAAGGAGGCAGAGGGTTAGGCAAGAGGGAGAGAGAAAAGCGAAAGGGAAAGGGAAAGGGAAAGGGGTTGAAGACTAGGGAGAAAAGGGAAAGGAAAGAGAAATGTTGGGGAGAGGGGTAGGGGAGGAGGGAGAGGAGTGATGGGAATGGCCAGTGGAAGGGGCAGAGGGGAAGGGAGGGGAAGGGGCAAAGGGAAGGGAAGGGGAAAGGAGAAAGGAAAGGGCAAGAAGAGGGGAAGGGAGAGGGCAAAGGGCAAGAAGAGGGGAAGGGGCAAAGGGAAGGGAAGGGAAGGGGGAAAAGGGACACGAGAGAGTTAGTACAATGAAGCATTTTATCTCCCTGGTTACCATCCAGACCAACGGACTTCCTGCATCAAACCGGGAATGAATAGATGAGAGGAATCGGCTGGATAGACAGGGAATTAAATGCTATAAATCAGGGGATCCCGGCTCTCATTCTGCTATAGACCCCTTGGTTATTAAGGATTTTACAGAATGGCGGGGCATTAACACTATATCTCTTTATTTCGTCTTTTAGTCAGTTCGTATAAGTACATTGCGTACGTGACCCACAAACAGACCTTGTTGAATATCAGAATTGTCCTTATCTGTTACATACATGAGCATATCTTTTGTGATTTTGCTAATGCGGGTTGCGGGCCTCAGGAAGTCACGCAAGAATGAAAAGGCAATAGCAAGAAGGGAGGCGAAGGGACAAAAAAACAAAAAAAGAAGAAAGAAGGAAGAGGCACGGGGAAAGAAGAAAGAAGGAGGGAAGAATAGCTAATGAAATAAAGAAATAATAAATAAAAATAGATAAAGAAATATATGATAAAGATAAATATGTAGTCACTTCACTTCCGTAATTCAGTTAACATTTTCCAGACGGATACGAGACAGGTGGAGAAAAAAAAGATGAAAGTAGGAAGAGGCACGGAGAAAGAAGAAGGAAGGATGGAAGAAAAAACAATAAGATAAAGAAATAATAAATAAGAATAGATAAAGAAAGAAATGATGAAAATAAATATGAAGTCACTTCACTTTTGTAACTCTGTCAACGTTTTCCAGACGGACACGAGGCAGGTGATGAATGTGATGCACCCTGGCCGTGGATACGACCGCCGTGCGATGTGCATCCGGGTCTTCGGGCCTCGTCCCGGACCTTTATTTGCTCCCGAACAGTGCAAATGTGCCCCGGGTTGGGCGTCGGGGAGGGAGGGAAGGGGGGGGGGATTTACCTTGAGAATTAAGGTATTTGGGATGGAAGATTTTTTAAAACTTGAGTCGCTCATTTATTCATGCGCGAAAAAGTATTTGTATGCAAATATATAGACATCTGTGCATATATGTATACTCGCATGCGCGTAGGCATGAATGTATGGATTATTAGATCCACACACTATACATAGATACATACATATACTTACATACCTGCATACATACATACATTCATACATTCATACACACACACACACACACACACACACACACACACACACACACACACAACACACACACACACACACACACACACACACACACCACACACACACACACACACACACACACTCACACACACACACACATACACGTACACACACACATACATACATACATACATTACACTTTCATCAGAATAGCGATGGAAATCATGACGATGATATTAGCGACAGTGGATAATACGAGTAAATATTCTAAACAGTAATTACTCAGTTAACTGGAAAACTTTTTTTTCAAGATTTTTTTCCCCATGCAATTTGGGCACTACACCATTTTGCAATTCAGCCAAACATCACTA
>NW_020869000.1:124201-149201 GCF_003789085.1 Penaeus vannamei | reverse complement strand
TCTCCTCTCTGCTGCGCATAGATCCATATCTCGGCTCTCATGCTCTCTCCGTTCTCCCATTGTGCCTCCTTACGCCTCTTCTTTCTCTCACTCCACCTCATCTACTACCTCTTCTCCTCTATCTCTGCGTCTCTTCTCTTCTCTACTCTGCTCTTCTACTCTCTCTCTAGCTCTCCTTCTCATGCGTCTCTGCGCGATCTTACCCTCTCTCTCTCTCTGCTCTCATCTCCTTTACGAACTTCTCGATCTACTCCTCTTATCTGCGTTCTTCACTCTCGCCCTCGGAAGGCCAACCCCAACCCCTCTCTCTCTCTCTTCTCTCTCTCTCGGGTCTCTTCTCTCTGCTCTCTCTCTCTCTCTCTCCTCTCTCCTCTCTCTCCTCTTCGCTCTCTCTCTCTCTCTCTCTCTCTCTCTCTCTCTCTCTCCTTCTTCTTCAACGTTATATTTTCTTCAACACACGCGATCTGTGCGCTGTCCGGCAAAGCGTTGGCGGACATGACGTCATAGCTTAGGCCCCGCCCCTCCAGTCGTCGTCTAATCCCTTGCTTTTTCATTGACCTCGGACCAAGGGCGTCGATGATTGAGATATTTCTTTAAATTGAAATGTTTGGGATACATTAGGGAATAAGGTTGATAAAGATAATCCAAAATGTAAGAGAGAGAGAGAGAAGAGATCAATTTATCTAAGATTTTTGCTGCTTTTCCTGCTAAACCACATAAAATACATTCCCTATATATTTCACTATGAACAGCAAGTCCTCAGTCTAATTTGATATAAAGATTATCAACTTTTTTACCATCAAGAAAAAGTATCAAATAAAATTCTTTACAAACCTGAGAAACAAAAAGCAAATAAATATCTAAAGATAATAACAGTAACGAGCATTTTTGTGGATTTACGATAACAATCACTATTATTATTATTGTGTTGAACAAAATACTCCCCCGGTATCTATTAGGCATATACTACAATTGAATATTCTGATAACTTCTTTGTCGATTTTTTTTTTTTTTTTTTAATTCATACTTTAGGTAACTTTTGTTGATTTACCAGCAAAACTTATTTTACGAAGATAATCTTAGATTGATAATAATGATTATTAGTAAGTACTGCATGTTGTCTTTCAGTCTGGATAAGAATATGACACGGCAAATAAATAAATATCTGCAGTTTTATGTCAGTGCTGATGAATTAAAAGATGAGTGTTACTAACTAGGAAAAAAATAGTACTAAAAATTCTATATAGTTTATATCTTTAATAATTAATGCTTACTTTCACAATTCTTATCATATGATAAGGAAGTGTAACAATTACGCTTATCTACAATATATTTTAAGCAGTATTTTCAAACGTTACAAGTGCAGCAAATAATTAATTGTAATCGATTTTCAAGTCCAATGAATATGAACCGCGTGGAGTAAATTGCATGTAATTCACCAGGATACCTCTTCTCTTTCCTCTCTCGATCAGCTTCCTCTCCCTCTCTCTGCTGTTTAAGACTGTCTTTACCGATAGTTTTTCCATATTTCTCTCTTACTATTGGCAGCGCACCCACCAACCAATAAGAATCCTTGAAAACAATAACAGCTGATTGGTAGTGTTAAGAAAATTCCATGTGCTGTATCACTTCACATTGTAAATAACATGAAAAATACCTATTAATAAAGAAAAAATAAATTCTTTTCCTTTATATTCCTTTATACGAAGGGATTTCTTTACATTTCCATTTTCTGGATAACTGAAAATCTGAAATGTAAAAGTTCACTGACGAAAAGTATCTTCTGAAATGTAAACAAGAAAGCGACAAGACAGAAAAACGTTTTTGTCGAGAGCCTGTTCCTCAACTTTGCAAGGATATGGTCGTGATCTGATAAGAGTTTGAAGATTTCCTTTTTAATAAAACTTTGTATTTCATCTCAATTGTTTTTTACGTTTATTATAATTTGTTGCCCCTTCGAGACTCCGTTGCATTTGATTTTTTTCTTCTTTTTGCTATTGGCTTAGATCTTGCAACAATGTTTTATGTTTTTTTCTTTTTCTTTTTTTCTTTTTGTGCGAATTCTTAAGATTAATTTCTTTTTGGTGAAGCATTTGATATCTAGATTTTATTAGAAAGCAAATTATTCATTATGTTCATGTCTAATATATATATATTAATGCTTTATATATATTTATTTTATATATAACTATTATATTGTGCATTTATAATTAATATAATATGTATTATTTTTAATATATTAATAAAGTAAAGAGTAGAATAACACGAAAAGAAATGAGTTATTATCTTTATTACAGTATGTATCTAAAGTAACCATTAAACATATAGGGATAATGTCTTACTGTTTCGAGAGCTACTTCCTTGATAAGTATTCATCTACGAGATTTATTTATTGCTATGTCTGATTTATAAAAGTGTTATCTTTTCGTTGAACTTCGAACTACAATTTATTTTTATAGTAAAGAATGCAGATAGTATATATATTTGCTCGTTATCGACTAATTCATCTATGGTGGGTCTCGACCTTACGATATACAGGAGATTCTCGTTATCTCTATACGTTAGGGTCGTAACTCGAATTTTGACCAAGTCGGAACACATATTTATGTACGTCTATATTACTATAATAAGTATTAAGCATGATACGCTACGTCTATAAGACGATAATCCAATCACATATTGCTGAGCAGTAGAATTATGAATTAATTGTTGAAATAGTTTACATATCTATAAATATAAGAATGAACACTTCTTTGTTGTACATGAANATTGTTCGTAACACACACACCATCATTTACCACACACAGCGACACAAATAATAACACCACACACATACATACAACACAAACACACACGCCATACATACAAACACAAGCACAACACATGCATTACAAAACACACACCCACATACAGTCACAAACACACACACATACAATCACAAACGACACCACACATGCAAAAAAAAAAAAAAAAAAAAAAAAAAAACACACACACCACATTACAGAACAAACACACACAAACAACTACATACACACACAAACAAACCACACACATAACTCACACACAAACACACACCATACACAAAACACAAAGACACACACTCAACACACACACACACACACACACAAAGACACACACACAAAGACACACACAACATTTCGATTAACAATCCCTTTGATTTATGTTGACAAAATTAACTTGTTCTTTTAATATTTCATCTGGTTCGGGAGTTGACTGCACAAAGGATGACATATATTCCCGGAGATTTTTCCAAATCCTTTTGCTAGCTGTTGTCATCTTTGAGGAAAGTATGGCAAACCATCTATAATCCGATGAACGTTGAAAAAAAAAATATGAATATAAAAAAAAAAACTTGATGAAATAAAAAGGATATAAAAGCACCACTTTTGACGATTAACCTGCGAGCCCTCGAGCCCGCTGCTGCGGCGCCGTCGGCGGCCGACCCGCCCCGCCCGCCCGGCGGTTGCAGGGCCCGCCCATTCCCCGGTTTGGGGGCTTGGGCTTCCTTTCCCCTTTCCCCTGCGTCCCCCGCGCCCTCTCGGGCCGAGCGGCGGCGGGCGGCCGGTGGCGTGGACCTTGCCTGTCCAGTCTCGCCCCGTCTGCCTCTCTTCCTCGGGCAGACTGGTTCGGGCTTTCCCCCTTCGACCCCCTGCGCCTCTCGCGGGCCGTGCGGCGGCGGCGTAGGGGACGGGCGCGGCCCTGCCTGGATCGCCTACCCGAAGGGGCCGTTTTTCCCTGGCGGGCGGCCGGAGAGCAGGGCCGCTAGGGCGCGGTCGTGATGGCTGAGGGCCTGCGCCGACAACTATAGGGGGGGCCACCTTCGGCTGCGGGCGGGCGGGCGGCGAGCCCCGCGTCGAGTTCGCCGTCTTGGCCGGGCGGGGGCCTGCCACGGGCGGTGCGGGGTCCCCCTGCTGGTTGGCCTAAGCCCTTCCAGGCGGGCGGCTTGGCTCCTCCTGCCCTCTGCGCGCCTTCGGGCCGGAGGGCACGGGAGGCGGCCGGCCGGCGCGCAGTGACCGCGGTTGCGTTCTACTCGTGCCCCCCGCCCGTCCGTGAGGGAAGCCCCTGCCTCTCCGGCTCCCGTCCCCGAAATGCGGGCAGGCAGGCTTTGGGGAAGTGGGCACGCCATAGGCTGCAGTGCTACCGCGGGCTGGCTGGCCGGAGGCCGTCCTCGGCACTCGGAGGGGCTTGCCTTCCACTGGGCCCCCCAGGGGCGAACGTGCCCCTGCGCCCCGCGGGTCTCAACTCCCCGTGCTGAATGTCGGCCCGCAAGCCGACAACTAACAGCGGTGGTCCACCTTCATTTGAGGTGTCGCGGGCGGCGGCAGCGCTCGGCAAAGGCCGTGACTGCCGCGAACATTCCCCCGCTGCCCTGGCCCCGTCCACACGCGCGCGCCCTCTCCCCACCTCCTGCCGAAGCGTGCTGGGCGGGTGGAACACGCGGCGAGGCGGCGCAGGTCCCCCTTCGGGTCCGACCCGGCCTGAGCAGGCCGCCCTCGGGCCCGCCGGCTGAGGCGTGGCGGGCGCCTGGTATACTAGGAAATTCCGAATTTTCCCACATCGACGAGGATTGTGTGTTTTTTTTTCCAAGGGTTTCCCGAGAGCCCTATTTGGCTTGCCGCGCGCGGTATGCAGCTGGTGGTATAACTATTATATTTATGTCGCTAGATGATGTTATGCGTAGCATCATTATTTTCCGTGTTTGCGGGCCCGTTGCTCCCCGCCCCTCCACGCCGCCCGAGACAGATGTTGACATATTCATGGTAGAGCCCAGATTTGTTTACCGGGCGCATGATAGAGGTTCGGGGATGGGGCGTAAGACGATAAGTCGGGAAAGATTAAAAGTACGAGCTATCCATACTCACGCTGGTAGCGGATGGAAAATGAAATCGTGCGCAGGTGGAGAATGTATTGTCTAGAAGCCTACCCTGTCTTTGCCGGTCCACCTTACATACAATATTTAACAAACGCACACAGCATAAACACACACACAAACAAACAAAGAAACACTCATTAACAACATCTAAAATACATACCAAACTGTAAAACTACACATGGCACACACACACCACACCACGCCACGTCACGCTATCGCAGCACCACACACACATCACTACACCACTAGACACCAACGGGACACAACGCACCCCGCCACACACCCGCAACACAACACCTCATACCGAGGCAGCACCAACCACACACTACCGGGCACCACACTACCCACACACAACAGCACCCGCCATCTCACTTACCCTCCCTCACTACGTTTTTATGCTCGGACCACGCTCTCCCTGCTGCATTTTCTACTATTCTGCTTCACCTTGCTTGCTCTGCCTTTCTATTTTCTCCCTCTTCTTATCAGTACCGGGCGGTGCGTTTAGGGTTGTCTTATTGGGGGTATTTAGTAGTCTATAACTCAGTCTGTGTCTCTCGGCTTAAAGCTATTAATACGTAGAGTACGTCATAGGTCCGCTTCCTACCGAATTTTCCCTCCCCCCCGACCTTGCAATCATAGCTACATTACGCTCCGCGGTGAACGCTCGCCCGCGCCACATGTTTATCTCAGCAGACGGCTCCGCCCTCCCGAGCTCGAGCCGCCGACGAGCTTCATATGACACAGGTGGTTCA
The DNA here is from genome assembly GCF_003789085.1 of Penaeus vannamei. Classification (NCBI taxonomy): domain Eukaryota; kingdom Metazoa; phylum Arthropoda; class Malacostraca; order Decapoda; family Penaeidae; genus Penaeus; species Penaeus vannamei. The sequence continues at coordinate 143,555 of NW_020869000.1, read as the reverse complement.
AACTCCAGCGAATGTGAGGGTAGGGTTCAACTCAAACCACTCAGAGGGCTAATAGGTTATACATACACACTCGCGGAACATTTTTGATGGCCCACTCCCAAGCGGCATGCGCCTCAATCCCAGAAAGCATCAGTCCCTCGTTTACATCTTACGTCTACCGCGCGACAAACCTCTTACCTTTTTATTTCTGCTTTCGGGCTCATCCCGCCTGTCCCTTCCCCAGGAATCTGTCTAAACCTTTATTTTATCATTTAGGGCAATCTCCATTATTTTTAGGGTTATTTTATCGCGCTATAATTATTGTTACCTATCGTCTTGAATACTCTTTTCTTTCCTATTTTTATCACACAGGCGATACCTGCACTTTCCTCTACTTACTGTACTGTTCGTGTACCCATATATTAGTGTATTTTGCCCTGATTAGACCTTGCAATCTGCCCTCCCTTTATGTATCCGTTCCTTTTCATTCATCTCATGCGACCGGACTTTGTATAGGGATGTAATGCCCTGCGCGTTCTTCTGCCCATTCTCGAGCTGCTATACTTTTTCCTCTTATTCCATTTTTTTCGCCATTTAATGCCTATTTTCATTATCCATCAATTGCGTGTGATTAATTAGGCGCCTATTTTTAATTACCAATGTGATATCCCGGTTGTGTGATTAGTCTAACATCGTCTCTATCGGCGAATGCAAAAGGTGTATGCCAAATTAAATCCACTCCGGCAATCCCCACGCCCTCCTCTGCGGAGCTCTCATAACCCATTCGAGTGTCCCGGGCTTTGAAGGCAGGTTTGAAAAATTGCTGAATGCCTGTGCTCCTAAATCATTAAAACAACTTTTTCTCTCTTCTTATCAACTTATGGTATCAATTTAGCCCTCGACTCTTTGATCATCTCACCTCATTTGTGTCCCGCCGGAAGCATGTGCATTCCTATGGGCCTGTGTCCATTTCTGATCCTGAATCAGATTCCGGCAGACGGTTCCACTCCTCTGTCCTCCACTCGTCGCCTGCAAACAAGATCGGCACATGGAATGGTCTTTAGAATAATATAATATGAATCATGCATGAATGTCGGACTCGTCAGCCCCGGAATGAAGTGCGAGAGCTCTGACCTTACCAAACTAGCGAGTGCCTGATTTGTTTTCGTTTGGTTCTCCGGCCCGACCGAACTGTTTCTCGTACTTCCTTTACTTCCATCCCACTTGCCTGTATGTCCTTGCGTCACACCTTCCGAGTCTGAGAAAGTTAAAAAAACGCACCCCCCAAAACAATCCAGCCATTCCGAAAGATGTGCGTGAGCACCCCTCTCCCTCTTTATTGATTTGATATATAGCCCCCCTTGTCCTTTCGTCCCATACCCCATTCTCTTTCAACCGAAAGTTTAAGACTTCTGTGCGGTTACTCCTGGATCCTACGTAGCGCCAGCGAAGACCGTATTACAGTGTATTGAAGCCGCCGGGCATATTGAGAGTTCTGATCGGTGCATTTATTCCGGGGTAGTGATGAGTTTTGTCATATATTAGTAAACCGTACGTAATATATGAATTCGACTACGACCCAGAGTCGTGAAAAGCCCCAATTATGATATATAAAGTAACCAAATTAAACCGGATATTATATATATAAATAAAATTGGTCGGTACCGAGTGAGAATTGTGTAAAAAAGGATATGATCATAGGAAATCAAGCAGGTGCAGGAATGGCAAGATCGGGTCAGTCCCGGTTTCTCGATAATTGATCGGCGCGGCATGACTAGGGGACGGTTACGCGACGGAACGTGCCTCCCCAATGCAGGCCCTAAAAATTATACCCGGAAAAAGGGCACGTCAGCTACGGCCTCTGATTTGGTTAATTGGCAGCTGCTGCGTGCTCCGCCCCCCCCGCGGTCTGGTTGTAAGGAGAGAATGCTACTATCAGGGCCGGAACGTTCTTCTTGCCATGTCCTCCTCTCTATAGCCTTTTAATGTTGTTACAAGTATGGACGACAGACACGACCGTAAAACGTCGTGATGCGGGTATGATAACACCATAGTCTAATCCAAAAACAAAAAAATCTATACCTAGTGATGGATAAATAAATCTTGCCCTGCGCAGTATAGTCATCATGGCTTGTCTCAAAGATTAAGCTTATAGCCCATGTGTATAGTACAGTCCGACTTAAGGCGAAATCACGCGGGACTGTTGCTTACTCATTATTAAATCATGATATATATAACTTCATTGTAAGATTCTCTGCTGAACCGTTCATTACTTGGATAAACTTAACTGTTGGTATATATGATAATTCTATAGAGCTCTATAATACATGACTATCATTTGTAGTCTCCGGTACGCTAGACGAGAGCTTTGAAAGTCCCTCCTCCTATATGTATACTTTTTTTTTTTTTTTTTTTTCTTTTGTTTCTTTTTTTAGTACTCTATTTTTTTGCCGAGCAAAGGTAAACACTCTACGTTCCTAAATAAATGATTTTTAATATATTACTAATGCGCAGAAAATATAAACATAAAACACCTCAAGGATATATTACCCGCGTCATGTGATTCTACGGATTTCGTGCATCCGTTCTGAGTTAACCGGTTCAATCGCTCTCTAATGTTTAATTTCAGATATCTGAAGGGTCCAAGTAACCGGACTGTAATGTCTTTTTTGAAAGAACACGCGCACATATCATCCAACATTTGACCCGCCCTAAGTGAATTCAGCTACATACAAGTCAAAGATTAGAAATAATCTATTTTTTGGAGAAAATATATCCACTATCTAACACGGAGGTGCACGCTTCACACGACCCAAGAGAATAAGAAGATACATATGCTTTAACTCACACATTTCCTTCCGCCAGCTGGTTCGAGAATAACCATCTCGATGAATGTTATGTAATTAATTCGATAGTCACTCTCACAAAATTCCTGCCGAGGGTGCAGGTCGAGACCAGACCGGCAAACGATACCCCGCTATCAACCATAGACAGGCTAGAAACTATACATCAACCAAGCGGGATTCAAAAGATGACTTTACCGTTATGTTATCAGCTCATCGACAACAATGTAGCACTAGTGTTAAACAACCCAACCCGAATAAAAAAGATTGTCGCAACTCCACGCAAACTAACCCCTTAAAAGGTTTGTAAACGTCCTGAACAGAACGGGGCTGGGAGGGAATCCATGGAGGTTCAGACTCCGAGACTGAGTCCTGGCAGAAACTGTATATATTTCTCCCACACGCCGAGCAGTAGCCCACCAAAATTCCTAAGGAATGGGACGCATATCAGGCGCGCAGCAGTACCAGATATATTTCATTGTCAAGTCCTGATAGACTGTGGCCTGCGCTAATGGACTAGACTGGCCACCACGCAGGAGTTAAGTTCGCCCTCCCAATGTCCTACTCCTCGCAACAGGGGTGCACCTTTGAAGGACCACCGGCACTATGATTTCTGGTCCTTTCCGGATAATTATTCATACCCCGGATGAAAGGGTAAATATCAGAATTGAGGTGTTATTGGAAGGTAGTGACCGAAAAAATTACTGTTGCTAACCTGTGAAGCCCGTAATTGCATGATCCCGGAAAGTATTTTCCAAAATATGGGGTCCGATAAAGGGAACCTCGCTAATTGGGAATGGAATGATGATCGAGTAACACTTATATAAAATCCTTAGTACACCGGATCGAAGTGCGTCGTGTGTTTAAAGAGTTGCCGGCCCAAGTACTATATGGTGCCTAAAGTTAGGCAGGCGCCCGTTATATCCAAGTGGCGCAGTGTATCCGGAAGTACTGTTAACATGTGCTATATAAATTTAGAAGCGATAGAACAAGAGTGTTATAGGAAAGTATACCCGGGTGGACATGTTTTTGGAAGTAGGTTATAAATTTTACGCAAGCTTGCCACAGCTAATCGGAAGTTACAGTGCCCATAATGGAGATTAAATAAGATGGATACCACTAGTCCTAATTGTCATTAGAAGTATTATTAAAATGCATAGTAGTCGGCTCTTTGAAAACGCTCGATTCCGAGATCAGCTATATGAGATAAGTGATGGTTGACTTATTATCTATTGACTGTAGATCCGAAATCGTGGGACCGGTAATATTGACAGTGTGGAAAAATGACCATAATAATAAAGGTAAAACCTAGATCCAGTGGGAAACCCTGGTGAGATACGGTCCGGAAGGGCGTGTTTGTTCTTTATAGGCGGCATGTATCACATGGAAAGTCCTCGTAATATCATGATAGCATGAATAAATAATGTTGGAAGCCAATAACATGATATGTTGGAAGCTCTAAGATCAATGAGTTAAATAGTAGTAGTTTGTTCAGTATATGAAATGAGGAACAGACCGAAAGTATATGGACGGTAAACAGGCAATTCACATTAGAACAGCTATCATTAATGGGCTAGTAAGTATGTTCGGAGTATCATCATTACTCCCGAATTCAAATCGACTTGTTCTCTCACTCACTCGTGTGAGTAGTTCCATGCTTTGGGAAACAATGCAATCGTGTATGTTCCAGTCCAAGGGTACGAACCCCGTAAGTCCATCCTATGTTATCCTTTTTCAGGTGTCTCCACGAGCGAAGGTATGATGATAACTGTCCAAGGGTCCATACGCTGGTGTTGGAAGGACGAAAGAACCTAGAATTGGGATCATAATAGTTCTAGAAACTCCGTATGGCTCCGACGTGTTGACCTTGCTGACTCCCAGACTTACTGAGAAAACAAAAATTAAACATATGCAGAATCTGAAAGAATAAAAAACACGATCATACTGATAGATATCTATAGAACCAAAAGCCTACAAAAAATAGAAAAAAAAATAACTAATAAAAAAAACATAAAATAATCAATGAAACTGCTTATCCCCGCTTAAGACTCGAACTGCCAAAGTAATTCACTAAATATCCAATTTGATAGATCTATGTAACTACATACGCCTCACAGTGGTATATATTGAGAATGAATGCTTTCCCTGATATACCCAGCATATTCTGCCCGGTAATCCAATTTGAATTTCGCTGGCTATGTTGACAATAAAACTTCTCTTTGGTCCTAAAGCGTGTATGTGACTTTTTAATTAATAAGTGCTATCTAATTTATCGCATTCTCGCGTCAATTACTGTCTCACATTTTCCAAATCTACTTTTTTTCTTTTACATTAAATTTTTCGTATCTTTGTCCAGGCGAGGCGGTACGTCAGATTGTTGTAATTTGTTCTTTATTGGAAGTGGTATGTCTAAAAAGCGACTATTTTAATGATGTACCAGAAGAGAAACTATCCTTTTTTTTATACATTTTTCTATTAACTCTTTTCATGTTTCTAAAGCTGAGAGCAAAGCGATCTTAGTCTTTTTATCATTCTCCAATATTCATTTATTAATTATTTTTGAGTTTTCAGGACAATACCCTACGCATAATAATTGAGTATTTAATAAAAGTATTGAGTGAGCCTTCAAGATAGGAAATGTAACCACTGTAATATGAAGGGCTACCTGGGAAGAGATCCGTTGTCAAACTTGATTATTTCAGTTTCTACTCGTTGTATCTGGTTCGTAGTAAAATAGCGGACAATGAATGCGGTCATGACACAAGTCTAGTGACACACAGAAACACTATATTGAGTTATCGGGAATTACCCACATACAAAAAAAGTCCCTACTAAAACGACAAGACATACAGATATCTGGAACCAGGATACAAACAAACATAGACACACGCAGCGGGACCCGAAATACGAATAGAAAATAATAAAGTTAAAATACAGAACAACTTGACAGACCCAAGCACCACACTAGATGAAAGGAAGCATAGCACATAAATATCGATTACAAACACACACACACCAATCATCTATAGCAGAGTCAGACATAGAAGCGAACTAACGAAGAAAACGAAAATAATACAATCACAGAAACACACTAACCACGATCAGGCAAACAAACAAATATTATCATATACATAACAACAACTGAACATGCGAAATTCTATGACATGAACTACCACACACTACAAAACATCTTCCTTACACACATCCACGAGAACTCACTGATCGACTATAACACACACCTAATAGCAACATACATGCATATACTAGCAAGGCGCGACAAGACAACCACACACACACTCACTGCCACAAAGACACCCACACATTTGCTCGGTCCCGAGGTCGATCGGATTAGACTCACCTGCACTTGATTCTCTCCTAGATTCAGGTAGCAAAATATGTGATACACTCTCTTATTTTTATCCGGTAGATTCACTGCTGTTCGGTGAGTCTGACGAGAGTATGAAGCCCTTATTTGAACGACGACTGAATATAGAACCGACCGGGAATAGCACAACTATGGCACCAAAAACGCGCGCAGACAGAGAATGAGGGAGATAAGGAGAGAATAGGAATGACCAGTAATTGTTATTACGTGTGACTGAGGCGTGAGCGATCTGAGTAGTTTGTGTTACAGACAATATCCTGTGCTCACTTCTGCGTTGCTATACTGTTTAGAGGAAAGTGGTTAGTGAAATTTGGGTAGCGCGTTTCCGCTAGACTGTTTTCTCGACACTCATTAATTCTTACGTTAGCAGCATTTGCGTGGAGATGATTCGTGTCCTTCACTACATTTATGCGGCCTTTACTCAGCTCCAGTGTAACCTACAATAAAGGAGTGTTTTATACCGCTTAAAGATAATATCCGCCGTGATTTTTCGAAATATAAATATCTACTTCAGTTAGAGCAGATTCTGTCTCGAAAAAAATAATCACATTATCTCAGCGGATTATCATTAAACAAAAAAGATTCTATTATGAAGTAATTACTTTCACACACACCTCTGTCACTGTCTATTGGACCTAAAACGATCAGATTTTACGTATCCAATTATTTTTATTACACTGCTAACCCAATCTTCAGATCATTTGTCACTTCTCTCGACTCTCACACCGAGCTCGCTCGAGACGGTAATGCTTAGCACAAGTTCAAAATATCTTATTTACAGGACAGTTGAGTGCATGATAAATGGGGAGAGGATTAGGAGATGAAATAGAAAAATAAAGTATGTGAGGTAGTATAGACTATCAAATAATATAGAAATTGAAGGACTATGGATTAAATCTGAAATATTGGGATAATTATATCTAATATTATAAATTATACTATAATATATATATAAAGTAAAAGAATCAATGATAAAACAGAACACGCTGTAGAAATAACAACTTAATATATACTCGATGATGAATAAGAGCAATGAGTGTGTGCTGTGTAGAATAAACACACTGGAATATGTGATGGTGCTGTGTCAATAAAAGATATCCGAAATATGCACTTAGTCCATCATCACACCGCATTCCACAGATGCGGATCGTGTGGTCCTGTACAGAAGCCAGATTCAGCATAATTAAGACACCAAAGCTGGAATAAAAATAAAGGAATTAATACAGCCAAAAAAGTATAGGTAAAATAACATAAGAATATCACTTAAGTATTACATTAACCACCCTGCTCAAGAAACGACAAGATTAACTCATGTGGTGTATATAAAAAATTCATTAAATCATTAATATAATAATATTCGTTTCTAAATTATTTGCTCGAAGTGTATTGCTCCAAAATCGAATGATATCTAACTATGTGGATTCTGTATATATATGTTTTAATATGTGTTTGTTTTTTTGGCATGCGTGATGAATTCCTTCGGACGGTAGGCACACCATGCAGTATAAGACAGACCGACCATGTACCAAGTAGAGTACTAGTATTCCTTATATCAATCGCTAAGCCGATGAAAGTTTGATAACAGAACATATCCATGGTGACCTCAGGAGGAGAGCAAACCACCCAAAAAGAGATTTTACGTACAAAGTCATATCTTTCATTCCCTGATAAGCTTCTAAATTCTCGACATGAGCTAAGGTTTGTTTTATGTAATCAACAAGATCCAAGGTTATTTTTCATAAAGTGATAGAATGGGAGTGACCCGAAAGGCTTCAAGTATAAACAGATGTTTCGAGTTGACAACAGTAACTATAATAATCTTTCGCGATATATATATAAGTATTTATAACCCAAATGCTCTGATGCAGCTCATAGTATGACCTAATCGTAATCCTATTCGATATAATATTATTTTTTTTCCTATCTGCCCGTAGACGTTACCAAAAAAAGTGTGTGTGTGTTACCACGTGTGTGTTAACGGGTTTGTGTTAGTGTAATGTGCGAGTTGCGAGTGTGGGTGTGGCGCGTTTTAAGGCAATTGGCTGTGACTATTAGCTATTCAAACCTACCTCTAATGATTAACGTCCGCGCAATGATCAGTCATCTATACTCAGTCTCCTGCCGTTAACTGAGGTGATGGTATAGGCTAACCTATTTTCTTACTTTATAGGTCGTTGTTGTGACTATTAGCGGACCTGTCGACCTAGCCAACTATTAATATAGTATTAGAGAGGGCGGGTTGAGAGTGACGGGGTACTGTTCGAGCGGGTGGTCAGCAGCGGGGGCTGGGAAGTGCGGAGCGGGCCGCCGGAGCCGAGACGACGAGCCCTTGGGCCTCTGGATGTGGCGGCGGGCCCACCCGCGCTGCTCTTCCCACTCGGTCCTTTCCCCCCGTGCGCCGCCCGCCTGGCCTGAGCGAAGCGAGCGGTTGGTTGGCGGAGCTGGATGCGGGCGAGATCCCCCCCCAGCGCCTCGCCAGGCTCCCGCTCTCCTGCCGGACGATGGAAGGCCCTGTCTCTGCCGTGCGTGTTGCCTGCGGGCCTGCGCCGAGGCAAAACTATTAGCGGAGAGGCGGTTGGGATGCGGGTTTCGCGGGTTGGCGGAGGAAGCCAGGCTGCCGGCGAGATACGGGGCATGGGAGCGGGGCCGGCCGGAAGGCCGGATAGAGGCACCGCCCTTGGCCTGCTGTGTGGCAGCGGCCCGCGCGTCTCCCACAGGCGGTCGCTGTGTGCCCGTTTGCCCCGACCGGCCTGGCCTGAGGCGAACAGCGAGGGGGAGGTATGGCGGGCGGGCGGGCGGGTCGACCCGACCCAACGCCTCTGCCGAAGGAGCTCCCAAACTGACCTGGACCGGACGGGAGAGAGAAGAATGGACGCGACCTGAGTACAATCGAAAGACTACAAGAAAGAAAGACACACAGAATAAGAGATGCGATGATGACACTGGCGGGCACGTAGAGCGGACGCGCCAGACAGATAGATAGGAGCAGGAGAGAGAGAGAGAGGAGAGAGGATGCGAGAGATGAGAATATAACGCGAGTGAGAGAAGAGAGAGAAGATCGAGAGAGTTAGAGAGATAGATAGATAGAGAGGAGACAGTGAGGAGGAGCGAGAGAGTGAGAAAATGGCCAGAGAGATAGGTAAATGGATAGATGTGAGAGGAGACCGAGGGATAGAGCGAGATAGACGACAATGAGTACAATGTGGATGCAGTGATACAGATAACGACATTTGGACAGCCTGAAGATTGGCAGAGTAAAATAGATAAGAGTAGTAGTAGATATAGATCTAGATGTAAGAATAGATATAAATACAGATATAAGTACAAACCCACACACAGTGACAGACAAGGGTTCACACAGATACAAATACATAACCACACACACACACACAAAGAAACAGAGAGATAGACAGACACACACACCCATAAAAAAATAATGTATGTGACAAAAGTTAAAAAAAAAAAACAAAGAATAAAAACAACAACAAACAACAAAATGCGTGTCTTCAAGTCTCCAAGGATTAGTTCAGAGTCATGTGGGACTTAAATGTCGACAAAGACTTACTTGTCTGAACTTTAATACTCGCGAGACTCAAAAAAAAAAAAAAAAAAAAAAAAAAAAGAGAGAGAGAGAGAGAGGAAAAGTAAAATAAAAAATAATATAAATGAATAAAATAAAAAGAAAAGAAAAAATGTCATCTACTCTCTAGATGAAAACTTCACCTCAAATAGATAAAAACGAAATGAGACAACAGAAACAAACTAAAAAGAAAAGAGAATAATCATAACAAAAAAAAAAAAAAAAAAATCACCTAGAAAAACAAGACTTAATTTTAAGGGAAAAACGCATTCTGGAATTAATAATGGAACAAATAAAAAAAAAAAAAAACATAATTTTCTTTATATATACAAATCAATGCCCGCCCTGTAAAAAAGAGAGAAACAATGGAAATATATTAAAATTCACAGTCTCATTTCAGAATCTTATGTCATCCAATTTTACAAAACACAAATCATATTATCATCACTGGGTATTTTTCATGTGGTATTCTAACGACCCTATCTGAGCGCGTTTTTTTCTTTCTTTATTTCTTTATTTATTTCTTTGTTTCTTTCTTTGTTTTTTTTTTTTCTTTCTTTCTTTCTTCTTCCTTCTTCTTTCTTTCTTTCTTTCTTTTTTTCTATCTTTCTTCCTTTCTTTCTTTCTTTCTTTGATTCGTTTCTTCTCTTCTTTTTTCTTTCTTCCTTTTTTCTTTGTTTTTCTCTCTTTCTTTCTTTCTCTCTCTCTTTCTTTTTCCTTCCTTTCTTTCTTTCTTTTCTTTCTTTCTTTCTTTATTTCATTCTTTCCTTTCTTCCTTCATTTCTTTCTTCTTTCTTCCTTCTTCTCTCTCTTTGTTTGTTTTTTTCTTTCTTCCTTCCTTCTTCCTTCCTTCCTTCCTTTCTTTCTTTCTTTCTTTCGTTTGTATATTTAATGATTTATGTTTACACAATTCTCCACTCGACATAAAAATTCTCTTTTTTCTTGTCTATTGACAAACATATCACTCTTGTATATCAAAGAACTTTTATTTTTAATTCAATATATATAATTATATTCCTACAATACATTATCTTTCGCTAATTTCACTTTCAAATTTATATCTATATCTAAAACAACCATTTGACAAACGTAAAAAAAAAAATGAATGAAAAAAATATTCTACAATACATTATCTTTCGCTAATTTCACTTCAAATTTATATTCATATCTAAAACAACCATTCGACAAACGTAAAAAAAAATGAAGGAAAAATATATTTCTACAATACATTGTCTTTCGCTAATTTCACTTCAAATTTATATTTATATAAAAAAAAAAAAAATCTTACAAACGAAAAAAAAAAAAGTGAACGAAAAAAAAATATATTCTACATTATATTTCGCTAATTTCACTTCATATTTATATTTATAACTAAAACAACCATTTGACAAACGTAAAAAAAAGAAAGAAAAAAATAAAAAGTGAACAAAAAAAATATATTCTACAATACATTATCTTTCGCTAATTTCACTTCAAATTTATATTTATAAAAAAAAAAAAAAATCTTACAAACGTAAAAAAGAAGTGAACGAAAAAAAATATATATATTCTATACATTATATTTTCGCTAATTTCACTTCAAATTTATATTTATATAAAAAACAACCATTTGACAAACGTAAAAAAAAAAAAAAAAAAAACGTGAACGAAAAATATGTATGTTGTCAGAGGGATTACCGTGAATGACACTCTGGACTTCGTGCAAATGACACTTTGATTGTGATACTGTGGATGCGATTTAAAGCTTTCTCTCTCTTGTTTTTTTTTTTTTTTCTTTCTTTCTTTCTTTTCGCTCTCTCTGATTTTCTTTCTCTCTCTTGTTTTTTTCTTCTTTCTTTTTTCTTTCGCTCTCTTGGTTTTCTTTTTCTCTTGCTTTTCTTTCTTTCTTTCTTTCGCTCTCTCTTGGTTTTCTTTTTCTCTTGTTTTTTTTCTCTTTCTCTCTCTGATTTTCTCTTTCTCTCTCTGATTTTCTCTTTCTCTCTCTTGATTTTCTTTTCTCTCTTCTTGATTTTCTCTTTCTATCCTTGGTTTTTCTCTTTTTCTTTCTCTTCTTTTCTCTTTCTCTTTCTTGGTTTCTTCTTTCTCTCTCTTTTCTCTTTCTCTCTCTTGGTTTTCTCTTTCTCTCTCTTGCCTTTTCTCTTTTCTCTCTCTTGTATTTTTTTTTTCTTTCTCTCTCTTGCTTTTGTCTTTCTCTCGTCTATTTTCTCTTTCTCTCTCTTGTTTTCTCTCTTTCTCTCTCTGTTTTTCTTTCTCTCTTCTTCTCTTCGTCTCTTCTCTCTCTCTCTGCTCTTGCTTTTTGCATGTGAGTTAGTTTTTCATGATGGTGTGATGATGAAGATGGTGATTGATTTCTCTTATGGTAATTGATGGTTGAAAATGTTAATAATAATGATAATTGAAGATATTGAAATAACAGTAATGGTAATAAGGATAATAGTAATAGAATTAGTGGTGATGATAAAGATGATATTATTAATGATAGTGATGATAATGGTAATGATGATGATGATAATGACAAGGATTAGTAATAATAGATAAATAAGAGTAATATAAATAATAATAATAATAATGATAATAATAATAATAATAATGACAATTATGAGGATTGATAATGATAATAATATAACAATAATAATGATAATAATAAGGATAATAAAAATAAAGATGATAATAACAATACTAATAATGATAATAATCATAATGATAATAATGTTAATAACGATAATGATAAACCAGTAACAATGAATAATAATGATGATAACAATGAAATCAATGATAATATTATCGATAATAACGATATGAAAGTGATGATGACAGTTGATGATAATAATGATCATCATCATCATCTCATATACCTGGTAACAAGATGACCACCTCAACAATAATGTGAATCAAGTTAATTTCACAAAACAACAATACGACCACAACGAAATAAATAACAAAACGGACAACTTCAATTACCATTAATAATAAAATCATTCAATTTTCTCCTCCTATTACAATCAAAATGGACATCACACTTCTTTCATTAGAATAAAGAAAGATAAAGCAAAAAAAAAAACAAAAAAAAGTTTTTCGAGAGAAAACGAAAATAGTCGGAATAACAAACGCGAGGGGAGACTCTAAGAAAAATCGTGTGTGTTTGCGTGCTATCCCTTATTGTAATTGGATCATTACGTAAGTAGCCAGTCTCGTCCCTTCTCCTACGTCTGGCTCTTAGCTTGTGTTTTTCTTAATTCCTCTCGTTTCTTTAAACGTTTCTGTCTGTTGTCTTTTCGTTTATTGTGGTTTAATTCTTTCTTCATCTTTATCTTTCGTGGTGTTTTTTTTTTGTTTGTTTGTTTTTTTTGTTCTTTTTGTATCGAAGATTTGTTTATTTCTCTATTATTATCTTTATCAATCTATCTTATTTTATATACTCATCTATCATTATCTTTATTGTCATATACTTTATTCATTATTCTCTACTGCATTTATCTTTATCCATAGTATTCTTTTTTATTCCTTCATTGTTATTATCTATTATTTCATTGTTATTTCATCATTGTATTATTATTATTATTATTATTAATTATATTATTATCGTATATTACTTATTACTATTATTACTAATTACTAGTTATCATTACTATATTTAATTATTATCATTAATCCATTTTTACTGTCATTTTCGATTATTAGGTAATTATTGAATCATATTATCAGTATCATTCATCATCATGATTATATTATGATTATCATTTGCTTTCATCAATTCAGAAATTTGTTATTATTATCAATCATTCAACATCATATTATCATTGATTGTTATTTACTGAAATTATTATTTTTATCATCACCATTATACTGGCTTTAGCTTATTCATTGATAATTATCGCATTCCGATTATGTGATTCTTGTACTGATTAAAAAGTCAATAAACAGTTGACAGATGAGCGGAAAGGATATGATCAGTATCATGTGGAAGAATGATCAGAGTTATCATGATATATATTCCACTATCATTTATTAATATTATCTTACTATAATTCTTTATTCACTGTCATGATAATCATTATCATTGTCATAATTGTTATCACCATTGGTATTCATAATTATCAGCATTATTTCATATTAATTCCTTTTATCATAATTTCATCATTATTTTTGTTATCATTATTATCATTCACAATAATTAAATTATCATATTATCATTCACAAATTAATCGATTATTAATCATTCACACAAATCATTATTTCATTATTATCATTCATAAAATAATTCATCATCATCATTCATTCACAAAATTCATTATTCATTATTCTCATCACAAAACCATTCATCATTACCTAATTGTTCTCATAAACATCATCCACCATTTCCCTGCATCCCAGTTATCACCATAATCCCATCATCAATCATCATAACCCCTCACATCACCATCACATCAACCTCATCATCATAACCCCTCACATCAACATCATCATCATAACCCCTCACATCAACATCACATCAACCTCATCATCAAACCCCTCACATCAACATCACCATCAACATCATCATCATAACCCCTCACATCAACATCACATCAACATATCATCACATAACCTCATCATTCATAAAACCCATCACATCAACATCATTCATCATAGACCCCTCACTATCAACATCACCATCAACCCCTCACATCAACCTCATCATCACCATCACATTCAACATCACATCACATCAACATCATCATCATAACCCCTCACATCAACATCATCATAACATCAACATCTCACCTCATCATCACCCCTCACATCATCACATCAACATCATACCCATACCTCACCATCACCATCACATCATCATCATAACCCCTCACATCACCATCACATCAACATCATCATCATAACCCCTCACATCAACATCACATCAAATTCATCCATCATCAAAACCCCTCACATCACATCACAAACACCTCATCAACAAAACCCTCACATCACCATCAACATCATCATCAATTCTGAAGACAGTATCCCAGCCACGTCCTCCCTCCTGGAAAACGGGACGTCCAAGCCCCAATATCGGCTTGGGGGCACAAAGGAGGCAGGGAGAGAGAGAGAGGCCGTTTTGTCGATGGGTCAGTGCACGGGGACAAAACTGCCTCTGGTTCGACGGCTAAGTTCTTTGTCGGGCTCGCTGTAGAGAGAGAGGGGGGGGGGGGGGGGAGGCGGGAGAGGGGGGGAGGGAAGCTGTCTGCAGAGTCGAGAAAGATGTTAGATGGTCCTTTTTCTCTTTGTTTATGTTGTTATGTACGTGTGTTTGACTGTATATATATATATATATATATATATATATATATATATATATATATATATATATATATATGTGTGTGTGTGTGTGTGTGTGTGTGTGTGTGTGTGTGTGTGTGTGTGTGTGTGTGTGTGTGTTGTGTGTGTGTTATGTATATATGATACATATGTACATGTGTAGATAGATAGATACAAAGATATAGATTTAGATATTTGTATACACCACCACACACACAGAATACCACTATACATAGCACATCACACACCACACACACACACACACACACACACACACACACACACACACACACACACACACACACACCACACATATATATATATTATATATATATATATATATATATATTATATATGTATCATACATACACACACACACACTCACACACACACAACACACACAGACACACACACACACAGGCACACACACACCACACACACACACACACACACACACACACACACACACACACACATACATATATATATATTATATATATATATATATATATATATATATATATATATATATATATATATGTATTCATATGAAACTGTATGTATACATATATATAATATGTATGTATATATGTATGCATATATGTATGTGTATGTTTGTATATATTGCACTCATACACTGTGTAAATATAACCGAATGGATTAAATCGTAACCGATTCCGACCGCACATCAACCGTTAAATACTTTTCACGGAATAAAAGTCAGAGTCCGCCGCAAATTGACATCCGCCGCCGCTGGCAGAGTGATAGCCTCGCTTTTGGAACGCTAATTTACATAAAAAAAAAAAATTACTGTGATTATCTATTACGATTATCATTGCAAAAGCTGTGCCCATTACTGGCTAGAACTCTTTTTTCAAGTCTGGAGCCAAATTGACGTTAAGCAAACAACACACGTAGCATGCACACACACACATACACACACGCATACATACATATACATACGCAAACACCCACACGCACATGTACATACGCAAAGACACACATACACATATAGATATACATGCAGTATTTCAGTGTTTATGACAGTCTAACACACAGACACACACACACACCTACATACACACACACACACACACACACACATACGCAAAGACACACATACACACATAGGTATACATACAGCATTTCTTTTTTTCAGTGTTTGGGACAGTCTAACACATACACACACACACACATACACACACACACGCACATACGCAAAGACACACATAACACATAGGTATACATACATCATTTCCATTTTTCAGTATTTGGGACAGTCTAACACACAGACACACACACACCTACACACACAACAACACACACATACACACACATAAACACACACACACACACATTCTGGATTTCCTTATTCTCAATCTCCATTGCTCGAGACAATCTAACAAATCTTACAACACAATCCTGATATTCTCATCACCCAAAATATTACAATTGTGAACCGTATTCATGTTGACAAATGTGGAAAGGTATGAATGAGAAGGAATATCTTCACAATACAAGAGATGTATTTAACCGGTTTCGATTATTATATACAGAAATACACGAAAGATCAATCAAAACCGGTTAAATACATCTCTTGTATTGTGAAGATATTCGTTCTCATTCATACCTTTCCACATATCACAGTTGTGTTTTATTTTTCCAAATCCCACGTGAACTCTACAGGTAATCAGTTTAATTGTAATTAGTCAATGATAATCAACCAAAGGGATCTTTCGACTACAATCAGTGTAGATAATAAGTGTAACAATATAATGTAATGCTTTGTTAGGAACATTGATTGGCATTTGGAATCACAGCATCTAGTCAGCAGTATCAACCTTAGTAGACTTGCATATACTTATATATATTTGCTTGTGTGTATCTGTTGTGTTGTGTGTGTGTATATATATATATATATATATATATATATATATATATATATATATATATATTATATATATATATATATATATATATATATATATATATATATATATATATATATGTATATATATATATATATATATATATATATAATATATATATATATATATATATATATATAATAAATATATATCTATATATATACATATATATGCATATTTATAATACATACATACACACACATACACATACACATATATATATATATATATATATATATATATATATTATATATATATATATATATATATATATATATATATATATATATATATATAATATATATATATATATATATTATATAATATATATATATATATATATATATATATATATATATATATATATATATATATATATATATATATTATATATGCGCGCGCGCGTGTGTGTGTGTGTGTGTGTGTGTGTGTGTGTGTGTGTGTGTGCATACATATATATAACATATATACCACACACCCACAAAACCCACACAACATATATGTATATGTGTTATATATATATATATATATATATATATAATATATATATATATATATATATATATACATATATATATATATTATATTATATATATATATATATATATATATATATATATATATATGTATATATATTATATATATATATATATATATATATATATATATATATAATATATATATACATATATTATATATATATATATATATAATATATATATATATATATATATATATATATATATATATATATATACATATATAATATATATATATATATATATATATATATATATATATATATATATGCTGAGAGAGAGAGGGAGAGAGACACTGAAAGAGAGCTCTTGAGCCTCCACCTCCTTCCGCCTCCACCTCCTCCAGCTCCACCTCCTTCAGCCTCCACCTCCTTCAGCCTCCACCTCCTTCCGCCTCCACCTCCTCCTTCCTCCACCTCCTTGAGCCTCCACCTCCTTTCGCACACCTCCTCCCTCCACCGCCTCCACCTCCACCTCCTTCAGCCTCCACCTCCTTCCCCCTCCACCTCCTTCCACCTCCACCTCCTTCCTCCTCCACCTCCTCCAGCCTCCACCTCCTTCACCTCCACCTCTCACCTCCACCTCCTTCAGCCTCCACTCTTCCTTCCACCTCCACCTCCTTCCACCTCCACCTCCTTCAGCCTCCACTCCTTCTCCACCTCCTTCATCCACCTCCTTCCTCCTCCACTCCACCTCCACCTCCTTCCACCTCCACCTCCTTCAACCTCCACCTCCTTCAGCCTCCACCTTTCAGCCTCCAACCTCCACCTTCCTCCAGCCTCCACCTCCTTCAGCCTCCACCTCCTTCCGCCTCCCCCTCAGCCTCCTCTCCTTCAGCCTCCACCTCTTCAGCCTCCACCCTCCTTCAGCCTCCCTCCTTCAGCCTCCACCCCTTCAGCCTCCCCTCCTTCCACCTCCACCTCCTTCAGCCTCCACCTCCTTCAGCCTCCACCTCCTCCAGCCTCCACCTCCTCAGCCTCCACCTCCTTCAGCCTCCACCTCCTTCAGCTCTCCAGCCTCCACCTCCTTCAGCCTCCACCTCCTTCAGCTCTCACCTCGCTTCAGCCTCCACCTCCTTCAGCCCACCTTTCTCCACCTCCTTCAGCTTCCACCTCCTCAGCCTCCACCTCTTCCAGCCTCCACCCTCCTTCCGCCTCCACCTCCTTCAGCCTCCACCTCCTTCCGCCTCCACCTCCTTCAGCCTCCACCTCCTCCAAGCCTCCACCTCCTCCAGCCTCACCTCCTCCAGCCTCCACCTCCTCAGCCTCCCCTCCTCCACTCCACCTCCTTCAGCCTCCACCTCCTTCCGCCTCCACCTCCTTCAGCCTCCACCTCCTTCAGCCTCCACCTCCTTCAGCCTCCACCTCCTTCCGCCTCCACCTCCTTGAGCCTCCACCTCCTTGAGCCTCCACCTCCTTGAGCCTCCACCTCCTTGAGCCTCCACCGTCCCCACCTCCCCACCTCCTTCAGCCTCCACCTCCACCTCCTTCCCTCCACCTCCACCTCCTCCACCTCCTCCAGCCTCCACCTCCTTGCCACCTCCACCTCCTCCACCTCCACCTCCTTCAGCCTCCACCTCCTTCAGCCTCCACCTTCCTCCAACCTCCACCTTCCTCCAGCCTCCACCTCCTTCAGCCTCCACCTCCTTCAGCCTCCACCTCCTTCAGCCTCCACCTCCTTCACCTCCACCTCCTTCAGCCTCCACTCCTTCAGCCTCCACCTCTTCCAGCCTCCACCTCCTTCACCCCACCTCCCACCTCCACACTTCCTCGCAGCCTCCACTTCCCTTCAGCCTCCACCTCCTT
>NW_020869000.1:91701-94201 GCF_003789085.1 Penaeus vannamei | reverse complement strand
TCTCTCTCTCTCTCTCTCTCTCCTCTCTATCCTCTCTCTCTCTCTCTCTCTCTCTCTCTCTCTTTCTCTTTCTCTTCTCTTCTCCTTCTCTCTCTCATTTCCCCCCTCTGTCTCATCTCTACCACCTTTTCAACAACCATTATCTACCACTTTTATTTTAATCTATACACCTAAAAAAAAAAAAAAAAAAAAAAAAAAAATAAAAAAAGTCCATTCCATAACTCTTTCTTTAACGAGTCGACCACCATGTAGTGCATTGTCCAATTCATGAACATGTTAATTGAATATAAATTATGCTGCGCACTGCTACATACACCAGAATCAACTGTCCAGATTGCATTACAGTTGTACAATTACCCCTATCTCTGCACCCCCCTCCCCCTCCCCCAGTGCAACATTTCCGAGTGCTTTGCAATAGGTATTACATTTCAAACATTGCATTTTTGTTTCCCACTGAAAGGATATTTTTAATCACTGAGAATCTATATTTCATTATTAGAACTGTATTACATCAATCTATTTTCATAGTTATTGTTGTTATCATTGTAGCAATATGAACAATAGTACTGCAGGATTATTGATATATCAGTGTTATTGTTTTGTTATTGTTCTTCATATGATTATTATCATAATCATTATCACTATCAGCATCATAATCATCATCATCACTATATTATTATTATTATTTCCATTACTATTGTTATTATTATCCGATTGTTCTTATCATTCGTTACTATTTATTCTTTATTACTATTATTCCTAATCACTTACTACATAGAATTAGTACTTAAGAATTATTATAATGCTATCAATTTAGTATTATTGGTATTATTTACATTATTACTATTATTCATTCCTATTACTGTTAATTATATCATAATTATCCTTATTATCATTATTGCCATCAATATCATTACCATTATCATTAGTAATAATTGCATCATTAGTTGTGAAGTTATAATCAGTGTCATTATCATTATATCCAAAATAAATCAATATCATTACTATTATCTGATGCCGCTTTGCCTGTGTCAAATAGCCCCAAGAGTAAAACCCCAATATACTTTAGTTTTAGCATTATATAGTATTCCAGGTCAAGGTTTTAAAACAAATAACAACAGGCTTATTAAATTCCTGCACCCACTCTCTGTGTGAAACCCTTAAGAATAAACTTTTTTACAATTTCATTCTATCAGTTTTATTAAACAAGAAGGCAAGTTTGGCCCCAACCTGTTCTCTACCCATGACGCTATGTCGTGAGTTACCCTATCTATGATATTTTTCTTAGAGGACAAGCTACCCCTGTGCTTTAAATTTTAGGTATTGAATGCATAAAAAATAAAGCACACACACACGCATACATATAAAAACAAACAAAAAGAAGACACAATAACATGAACACACAACACACACAAACACAAAGCCACAAACAACAACACACACACACACACACACACACACACACACAACAGCGATATCCATTCACGCGGAAGGTTATCATTAATACTGCAATCAACTATTGCAGTAAATAGAAGCAGTAGTATTAGCCAAAGAAAGACTACTACGAAACGGTATAGAAAGTTCCAGTGCAACAAAATAGTCAAATCGTTTCCAAACGAAGAAAAGATAAAAGACGAAAAATAAAAAGGAAACGCGCTTTCGGCACACATAACAGGTGGGACTTCAGCATTCAACACTAATGCCCGGAAAACAACACTCGTGGAAAAATTAGAGCAGGCAACTGACCTTTGAAATGATACTGCCAAGCTCGCTACGAAATGGCACTCATGAATTTATGAATGATGGAATGGCATTTATGGAATGCCACTTATGAATCCGGGTTTAACGACAGACCATCTGATGTTTTAAAAGGATAAAGGACGGATTATCAGAACAATGATAAAAGTGAAGAGACGGTATCCAAACGGTATCGTTTTGGAACTTTCAGGGAAATTTTTGTTCGTATTACAAAGGAAAATGCGCTCTCTATCCATGATAATGAGATAGATATTCGATTTAGAATGAATATGAGTAATATTATTATTGTTTTTTATTCAGCTAAAACAAGGAAAATGCCCATCAACAACAACAAACACTCTTTCTGTCGCATTCTGACAATACACGCACAATGCAACATCAGATTTGTTTGTTTGCGATGTATAAAACGTGAAGGGAGGGGCTGAAATCATGTCAGCTGAGAGGACAACACAGGTAGCATGACAATACACGCATTGGACATGTTATTCATCCAAGAGAAGGGTTATCCTGATAGCTCTGGCACGCGCACTTTAGACCTCGGGTTCTCTAATTTCCAAACGCGAAATGAGGATGGCAGTGATGATGATGGTAAAAGGTAAATAAAACATCGATAATGCGATGAAGATGGTGATTATGATAAGAATGAATGATAATTATTATATATAATAATACTTGAGTAATAGTATGAACAAATGATAATATTATAATAGTAAGGAGTGAATAGTAATAAGTAAAACAACAA
>NW_020869000.1:71701-74201 GCF_003789085.1 Penaeus vannamei | reverse complement strand
TCATGCAGGAACACGGAACGCTATAAGCTGGAATAGCATTAGCGGACTGGCGGGCGCGGGGGCTGTCTCTCTCTCTCTCTCTCTGTCTCTCCTTCTCTCTCTGTCTGGTTCTGTCTCTTTACTCTCTTTGATTTTTTTTTCTCTGTTTGTCTGTCTATTTCTCTGTCTCTTTCATTCTTTTCCTGTGCTAAGCCCTACTTTTTATTGGTCCTGTATACGGCTGGCTCTGCCTTTTCTCTCTCCCTCTTTCCTCCTCTTTCTCCTGTCCCTCCGCGTCCATTTCCTCCGCGCCATCGTCATTCGTCATCACGGTAAGAGCAATCTCTCGCTCAGCTATCGTCCGCTCTTCTTCTGATCGATGTCGGTTCTTCTCTCCGTGTCATCTCTCTCTCTCTCTCTCTGCTCGTCTCGGTCTCCTCCTATTTTCAAATCACTCACTCTGGATTATTCACGATGCCCCCTCTCTTGTCTTCTCTCTCGGTCTCCCCTCGTCCTCTCGCTCTCTCTCTCTCTTGCATCGTCTCGTCTCCCTCTCGCTCTCCGTCGCCTCTTCCTTCTCTCTCTATCTCTCATCTCTCTCTTTCTCTCCTCTCCTTCGTCTCTCACGAAGATCTCTCTCCGGAACAGCTGCGCTCGATCTCCGTATCTCACGACTCCTCCCGATCTCTACTCCCTTCTCCACCTCTCACTTCGTTTTTTTTCTCTCGCTTCCCCATAACGGTGATCACTCCGCAACCGCCCTCTTTTGTCTTCCTTCTGCACTCCTTCTCCACTTCTCTCTCGTTTCTCTCTGTATACACATTTCATCTCCCTCGATTCTCCCAGCCCTTCCTCATCTCTCTCTCCAATAATTTCTCCCTCTCGTCCTCTCCTCTCGCTTCGTATCGGGCATCTCGTCTTTGCTTTCATTCATCTATGTCTCTTTTTTCGTCCGCTTTATTGTTATTTCTTCTACTTCAACTGACCTCCCCTCTCTTTGTCTTTTTCCCCATCTCCTCGTCTCTCCTCATCACGTCTCTCTTCTCTCCACTTCATCCTCTAGTCTCTTCTCTCTTCGTCTCTCTCTCATTTCTCCTCTCTCTCTTCTCTCTCGTCGATCCGCTCCGTTCTCTCATCTCTCCGTCTCTTTCCTTCACAGTCACTCACACCCCCATCCCTCTTCCCTCTCATCTCTCTCTCTTCTCTCCTCGCTTTCCTCAGCTCCGTACTTTCTATCGTTCTCGTGTCGCTACCTGATCTCTCCACCCTCTCTTGTCCCTCTCTCTCGACTCTGCTTCTGTCTGCCTTTCAACTCCCTCGTCTCCTCCTCTTTCTCCTATCTCGCTCTTCCCTTATTAGTCGCTCTCTCAGATCATCACTCTCTCCTCCTTCCTCTCTCTCAGTTTCTCGTCCCGTCTCGCTCTTTTTATCGTCTCTCACTTCGTCGTCATCTCTCAGTTCAGCTTTCCTGCATTCCCTGGTCCGTCTTTATCTAGAAACGTTCACCGGTCATTGGAAGACAACACGAGGCTACCCTAACTGCGTAAAGACCTCTCACATTCCCTCTCTCTCCTGTCTCTCACTCTCCGAGTCTCCGCTCTGTCGGCCCTTTTCCTTGTTCTTTGTTTTCCCCCCGCGCCCCTTTCTCTGATTCTCTCTGTCTCTCTCACCCTTTCTCCGCAGACTTTTCCTCTCCTTCATCTCTTGGCTCTTTCTCTCTCTCTGTCTTTCTTTCTCCTTTCTAGTCTTCTTTTCTTTCACATTTGTCCTTCTTTCCTATCTGTCTTTCTCTTTTTCTCTCTTTTATTTTCTTCCTCTGTTTTTTCTTGTGCGTGTTTTAAGGGTTTCGATAATTTAAAAGAGATAACAAAATAACAGAGACAAGTACATGTTTCAGTACATGTGTGTTTATGAATTTGGTATGTTTTATGAATATTATGTGTATGTTTGCGTATGTATATGTGCGTACATATGTGTATGTCAGTGGAGGTATACCCTACTGTACATTTCGTGGGTGTATACGTGCGTGCATGTGTGTATGTCAGCGTGGAGGTATACCTACGTGTACATTTCTGTGTGTATACGTGTGTGCATGTGTGTATGTCAGCGTGGAGGTATACCCTACGTGTACATTTCTGTGTGTATACGTGTGTGCATGTGTGTATTGAGCGTGGTAGGTACACCTACGTGTACATTTCTGTGTGTAATTACGCCCATGCAGAACCGGATGCACAGGACAGGCAGATGGATAGCCAGCCATATGTATTTACATATAAAGTGTCAGAATGTTAATTACAAGTGCTCTGTTCCCCTGCCATGTTAGCTGGCTGGATTCTTTAAATATTCAAAGCATACACGGCAGAGCCCGACTCCCATTTAGTGTTGGGGTGAGAGGCAGGGGAGTGAGAAGAGGGAGGAAAAGGGGAGAAAGCGGAGTGAGAGGAGAGTGATGGAAGGAATTGAAAAGAGAGAGGGGGGGGGAGGTGAGGAGGGAGGGGAGGAGAGAGAGAGAAGAGAGGAG
>NW_020869000.1:50000-52500 GCF_003789085.1 Penaeus vannamei | reverse complement strand
AGAGAGAGAGAGAGAGAG
The DNA here is from genome assembly GCF_003789085.1 of Penaeus vannamei. Classification (NCBI taxonomy): domain Eukaryota; kingdom Metazoa; phylum Arthropoda; class Malacostraca; order Decapoda; family Penaeidae; genus Penaeus; species Penaeus vannamei. Next base: position 52,482 of record NW_020869000.1, on the reverse strand, counting down.
AGAGAGAGAGAGAGAGAAAGAGAGAGAGAGAGAGAGAGAGAGAGTGAGAGAGAGAGAGAGAGCAATGAAGAGATAAAAGAAAGTGAAGAAAAAAAAAAGGAAGGAAGAACGTAGAAAGACAGACAGAGAGAGAGAAAAAAAAAAACAATGAGAGAGAGAGCAAAAAAGATAATAATAATAATAATATAAGATAATAGTAACACTAATAATTAAAAAAAAAAAACGGTAGAGAGAGAGAAAGAAAGAGGGAGAGCAAAAAAAAAAAGTCATAAATAAATAAATAAATAAATAATAATAATAATCATAATAACAATAATAATAGATAAAAAGAGAAAAAAATCGGGAGAGAGAGAGATCACCTGAGAGAGAGCAAGAGCACGAGGGTAATGGATGGCCCAGAGCTTGACTTTCAGCTCAGATTTCCCTTCGCCTTTTTGCTGCCAACAACACCGGTATTATCCCAGACTTCCGCAAGGGGTGGGTGGGGGGAGCTCAGGGCAGTGGAGGATTTTGAGGAAGGAAAAATGGCGAGGGGATGGGCGAGGGGTCGGGGGTCGGAGCGGAAGGGAGGGGAGCCGTGAGGTGGGTTGGAGTGTGGGGTGAAAAATAGGGGGTGTGGTAGGGGTGGTGGGTTATGGGGGGTATGGGCATAGGGAAGGAGAGGGGGAGAGAGGACATGGGCAGGGTAAAGACCTTCCCCCTATCCCCTATTCCCCTTCCCCCTCCCGTCTCCCCCGCAACCCTCCTCCCTCCCCCACACACCCGTTTTCCCCGAGACATGACAATGCGAACTCTACGGACATTTCTCGCCGCGTTTCACTATATATTTTGCCGTATGGACGCTATATCCTTGGCGCACGTCGTCACGAGCCGGGCCGTGAGCAATATTACGACCGTTGGCTGTCTGGGATCCCGCAGTTCCACGCCTGTACGAGATGTTGGAGCAGCGTTGCGTGAAAGCGTGGAGGGGAAATGGGGAGGAGGGGAGGAGGAGGAGGAGGAGGAGGGAGGGAGGAAGGAGAGGAGGAGGAGCGTAGGGAGAGTAAAAGGAGAGAGGAGGAGGAGGGGTAGGGGAGGAGAGTAAGAGGAGGAGGAGGAGGAGGGAAGGCAGGGGATATGGGAGGGGAGGGAAGCAAGAAGAGGGGAGGAAGAGGATAAGAGAGAATGGAAAAAAGGGAGCGGGAAGGAGAAGGGTAGGAGAGGAAGGGAAGGGAGAGGAGCAGGATGGGGAGGGAGGGAAGGAGGAAATGGAAATAAAAGAGAGCGGGAACAGGGAGTGTAGAAGGAGGAGGTGTGAATAAGGAGAGAATGGAGGGAAAAAACTGCGAGGATAGAGGAAAAGGACAAAGCGGAAAGAAAATGAAGAAGTAAGATATGAGGAAGAAAAAAAGAGGAAATAGAAATGAGAGAGGATAAGGACAAAAGGAGTGAGGGAGGAGGAGGAGGGGACTAGGCGGATGGAGAGAAGGAGTAGGAGGAAGAGGAGAGTAATTTGAGAAGAGTAAAGGAAGAAGAGAAAAGGGAGAAGGATAGTAGGATTAAAAGGAAAGGGGGGAGGGAGGAAAGAGGAGAAGAAGAAGAGAAGAACAGAGGAGGAGGAAGATTATGAGTAGAATGAGGTAAAGGACGGAGGGAGGAGAGAGAAGGAGAGAGGAGGTGGAGGAGGGAGGGAGGAGATACGACAGCGGCGGTTGAGTGCCAAAGTGTGCCAGGCTGCTTCATGAAGGGAATACCTTTACGGCGCCGAGGCTGTGTTACGCCTTAGTGAGGCCATTTGTGGGACGAGAGACAGCGAATAATTCTCCTCTGACTGGGGCGTCGGCTCCCCTCAGGGCGGACGGGGAGAGGAGAATAGGGGGAGGAATGGCCGAAGAGGGAATGAAGAGAGGATTAAAAGGTATTAAGATGTTGAGAGTGAGAGATGGGGAGGAGGAGAGGAGGAGGAGGAGGAGGAGAGGAATCACTTGTCCTTGAGATCATTCATATCCTCATTTTCAGGACATGGCCCGATATAAGAGAAGATATTAAGATGTAGAAAATGAGAGAAGAAGAGGAGAAGGAGAGGAAGAGACACTTGTCCTTAAGTGTATTTGTTTTTCTCACCTTAAGGAGAGAAGAACGGGGAAGAAATGACCGAAGAAGAAATGAAGAGGGGGCAAAAACGCACTAAATTGTAGAGAATGAAAGGAGAGGAGGAGGAGAGGAAGAGGTGGAGGAGGAAAAAACAATTGTCCTCATCTATATCCTGCGATTGTATGGAGAGAAGATAAAAAAACATAATAAGAATAAGAGAGTGAGAGATGGAGAGGAGGAGAGGAAGTGAAGAAGAGCCAAATATAGCCAAGAACACTTGTCCTTAAGCTCATCTGTGTCCTCCTCTTAAGGAGAGAGATATACCTCAAAGAGACGCAATTGAAGGCCATAAAAAGATCTATTGGTCTATGAATTCAAGGCTTCCATTCATAGCGTGAAGAAGACGCCG
>NW_020869000.1:32500-37500 GCF_003789085.1 Penaeus vannamei | reverse complement strand
AGTATAATTATTGCTCTTATTGTTATCATAATCATTTCTATGATTTTAGTTTTATTAATATTATTATCATTATCATTATTATTATTGTCATTATTATCCTTGTTATATTATCATCATCATCATCATTATTATCAGCATTGCCCTTTCTCATGATAATTATTATCATTATCATTATTAGTAGTACTATTATTGTTATTGTAATTATTATCGTTACCATAGTCATTATTACTACCATCATCATGATTATCATTCCTATCATCATCATTCTTATCATCATCATCATTACTGTTAATCCTGTCATCATTATTATCATTATTATGTAATCCTTTTTGCTTCATATATCTTAGATAGTTTTAATATATACTTTTTTCCCGTTTCTTTGTATGTAAATTAGTCTTGCTTTCTAGTTTTTACAATCTTGTTTTTATATTTTTTCTTAGTCATTGTTATTATAATTTGGGGGGGTTGGGGTGAGGGGGGGGTTGGGGGGGGGTAGGGGTTGGGGGGGGGTTGGGGGGGGTGGGGTGAGGGTGGGGGTTGAGGGTGAGGGTGAGGGTTAGGGGGGGTGAGGTGGGGTTGGGGGGTTGGGGGTTGGGGTGTGGGGGTGGGGGAGAGGTGGAGGTGGGGGGGGTAGAGGAATTAATATAAAAGAAAAAGCTACTTAAGATCTGAAAAGATTATGTGAATATGCGTGATATGTATACATAATTCATGTATTTCTCTCTCTCTATTTGTTTATTTATTTTATTTTATCACATTTATTTTTTACCTTCATTTTGAGCATTTTGTGCATATAACTTTTTTATATTTATTTATTCAAATGAATAAAATTGGGAAGATTGTAATAACTTATCAGATTCTGTAATTACGTCAATTTACAGAAATGCTTACATATATAGATAGATATGTAGGTAGATAGTTAAGTAGAGAAATAATATTGATAGATAGATAGGTAGAGAGATAATAGACTGACTGATAGATAGATAGGTAGAGGATAATAGACTGATAGATAGATAGGTAGAGAGATAATAGACTGATATAGATTAGAGAGATAATAGATATATAGATAGTAGAGAGATATAGACTGATAGATAGATAGGTAGAGAGATAATAGACTGATAGATAGATAGGTAGAGAGATAATAGACTGATAGTAGATAGAGAGATAATAGACTTAGTGATAGATCAGAACAGATAGACAGAGAGAAACAGCGAGAGAGAGAGAGAGAGAGAGGAGAGGAGAGAGAGAAGAGAGAGAGAAGATAAAAGGAGAAGAGAGAGAGATATAAAGCAGAGAGACAGAGAGATAGACGCAGAGACAAAAGCAGAAAGAAAGGAGAGAGGTAGACACAGAGACAGAGACAGAGGCACAGACGCAGAGAAGCAGCTTGCGACAGACAGCGAGGGCGAGGGAAAAAGCGAGCTGGACAAGGTTGTTAATATCACTTTTCATCTGTGACTTCTTTACCTTGTCTTTTTTTTCTTTTCTTTTCTTTTTTTTTTTTCTTGGGTTTGAAAGAGGAGAGAGGAGAGGGGAAGACAAAGACAGGGAGGGGGAGGGGGGGGGGAGATGGGTGGGGGATTGGGGGAGAGGGAGAGGGAGAGGAGTGCTGAGTGAGTGAGTGACAGACAGACAGACAGACAGACAGACAGACAGACAGACAGACAGACACACACACACACACGCACACAGAAAGAAAGGAAGAGAGAGAGAGAGAGAGAGAGAGAGAGAGAGAGAGAGAGAGAGAGAGAGAGAGAGGAGAGAGAGAAGAGAGAGAGAGAGAAAGAAAGAAAGAAAGAAAGAAAGAAAGAAAGAAAGAAAGAAAGAAAGAAAGAGAAAGAGGGGGAGGGAGAACGACAAACAGACAGACAGGCACAGACAGACAATCAGAAAAAAATATTAGATTAAAAAAGTGTCAAAACATATCAACATCGAGACAGCTGGAACCCACAGACAAAATAAAGAAAACACAAATAAACCGATAAAATAACAAGAAAACAAAGACAAAGACAGACAGACAATTTACAAAAGAAGGAAACGCGTAAGGGCAAGAGAGGTACCCTTAACTTAACCATCATGGAAATATCACAACTGTCCCAGAATTTCTTGCACCATTGTCCATTGTTCCTTTGTTTTGCTCGAGGGACACGTATATGGCATCATCCCTACCGCGTACTTCTGATAATTATCGTACATCCTTCCTCCTGCACCTCGGGAAAAAAGGGAGGGAAACGGGAGTAAAATAAATCGGTGGAATAAATAACAAAATTAATATGGAAGTGGGTAAATAAAATTATAGGTAAATAGGTGAGGATTAGGTTGATTGAAGGACAAGTGTGATTAGCGTAAGATTCTCTCTCTCTCTCTCTCTCTCTCTCTCTCTCTCTCTCTCTCTCTCTCTCTCTCTCTCTCTCTCTCTCTCTCTCTCTCTCTCTCTCTCTCTCTCTCTCTCTCTCTCTCCTCTCTCCTCTCTCTCTCTCTCTCCTCTCTCCTTCTCCCTCCCCCCTCTCTCTCCCTCTCCTCCCTCCCTCTCTCAGATTATCTCTTTCTACCTGCCTACCTATTTATCAATCTGTTTCTGTCTATCAATGTCTATCTGTCTATCTGTCTATCTAATCACCCTCTCTTTCTCATCGATCTTTTATTTAATTATTTCTAAATTTCTCTGCCTTGACCTACAAAAATACCTTAACCTAAATCTTTCTTTATGTTTTGTTATCTTTATCCGTTATCTTTCTATGGTTCTCATTTTCTCTACATTTACCTACAAAAACATCATAACATAAATCGTTCTTAATGTTTGTTTGTTTTTCAAAATGCTTCGTTTAAATAATACAGCCAAATTGCATTCATTTTCCCGCCCTTCCTTTGAAATTTATCTGCGCTCGTTATTAATATTTATATCCCGGTTATTTTCAGGCCAACGCGCCATTTTGGATTAATTTAATTAGATATTTGATATGACTAAGTAAACAAATGCGTCATACAAGACAGGTTAAATGATAAATATCAAATTTATTTACGGTATTAGATAAACATGTTTTCAATAAATATTTCAAATTCCATGTGAATATCACATAAGTCCACCCATTTGGAAGAATGAAAACGAAATTCGATAAAAAAAAATCAGTATGTATTTAGAATATCACATAAGTCCGTAGCCCATTTGGAAAAATTAAAACGATGTCGATAAGAAATAATCAGTATGTATTTAAAATATCACATAAGTCCGTAGCCCATTTGGAAAATGAAAACCATGTCGATAAAAATAATCAGTATCTATTTAAAATATCATTAAGTCCGTAGCCCATTTGGTAATTATTAAAACGAATTCGATAAAAAAAATCATCAGTATGTATTTAGAATATCACATAAGTCCGTAGCCCATTTGGAAAAAATGAAAACCATGTCGATAAGAAATAATGAGTATGTATTTAAAATATCATTTAAGTCCGTAGCCCATTTGGAAATTATTAAAACGAATTCGATAAAAAAAATATCAGTATCTATTTAAATATCACATAAGTCCGTAGCCCATTGGAAAAAATGAAACCATGTCGATAAGAAATAATCAGTATCTATTTAAAATATCATTTAAGTCGTAGCCCATTTGGTAATTATTAAAATGAATTCGATAAAAAAAAATAATCAATATCTATTTAAAATATCACATACGTCCGTAGCCCATTTGGAAATTATTAACACGATGTCGATAAGAAATATTCAGTATATATCTAGCAAGAATCTTTCGTCCGTCTTTGAAACGTTCCGGAGAAAACGTTTAACCGAAAACGTGTCAGCAAATTAGCGTTTAAAAGCCACTAATCAGGTTATTAGCCAAGTACTAAACACCGATCTAATTAGAGGTTTATTTACATATGGAAATTGTATCCGAAAATCTTGTCGCTTTTTCTCTTGTTTTTATTATGATAGATATGGGTTATCTTATTTGTTGCAATTATATGTCTTCTATATTTATGCGGGTATGTATGCATATAAAGATATACATAAAAACACACATTTATATTATATACATATATATATATATATATATATATATAATATATAGAGAGAGAGAGAGAAGAGAGAGAGAAGAGAGAGAGAAGAGAGAGAGAGAGAAAAAAAATTATACTCATATATGCATGCATGTATACATACATGTTTACATATATATGTATGTGTGCTTATATATATTATATATATATATATATATATATATATATATATATATATTTATATACATATATGACATACATACAATATATATATAATATATATATATATATATATATATATATATATATATATACATATATACACATATGTATATATATGTATGTACATATATATATATATATATATATATTATATATATATATATATATATACATATATATATATATATATATATATATATTATACATATACATACATATATATATATATATATATATATAATATATATACTTATATTATATATATATATACATATATATATATATATATATATATATATATATATAATATTATATATATATATACACACACACACACACACACACACACACACACACACACACACACACACACACACACACATATATATATATATACATATATATATATATATATATATATATGTATACACGCACACATAGTTGTATACATGTGCGTGTGTGTGCGTGTTTCCGCGCTGTCTTTCCCATCTCCCTTTCTGAAATGAAATTGCTCTTTCATTTCCATTTTCCCAACACGGTTTACATCACCACTTCGTAGAAACGAAATCCTGCCAATAAACGTAAAAATGAATAGATGAATAAAGTTAGATTAACAGAAATAGATATATATTTCTCTAACGACAATAATGGATCTGTTTATGGCAATAACCGCCCTAATTCCCACGTTTGTTGCAGAGTTGCTGGTTCGTCGATTTTTTTTTGTTTTATCTGTTAGGTTTATTTTCTTTTTCCGTTTAGTTGCTTGTTTGTTTATTTATTGGG
>NW_020869000.1:0-20000 GCF_003789085.1 Penaeus vannamei | reverse complement strand
TTATATCTTGTATGTATGTGTTTATCGACGTTTTTTTTCTCGAGTTGTGAGTCAGTCTCCAGTGTTCTCTCCTTATTGAACTGTTTCTTCGGTGTTATATCTTGTATGTATGTGTTTATCGACGTTTTTTTTCTCGAGTTGTGAGTCAGTCTCAGTGTTTCTCTCCTTATTGAACTGTTCTTCGGTGTTATATCTTGTAGTATGTGTTTATTAACGTTTTTTTTCTCGAGTTGTGAGTCAGTCTCCAGTGTTCTCTCCTTATTGAACTGTTCTTCGGTGTTATATCTTGTATGTATGTGTTTATCGACGTTTTATTTTTTTTTTTTTTTATCGAGTTGTGAGTCAGTCTCCCAGTGTTCTCTCTCCTTATTGAACAGTTTCTTCGGTGTTATATCTTGTATGTATGTGTTTATCGACGTTTTTTTTCTCGAGTTGTGAGTTAGTCTCCAGTGTTCTCTTTCCTTACTGAACAGTTTCTTCGGTGTTATATCTTGATATGTATGTGTTTTATCGACGTTTTTTTTTTTATTTTTTCGAGTTGGAGTAGTCTCCAGTGTTCTCTCCTTCTGAACTGTTCTTCGGTGTTATAATCTTGTATGTATGTGATTTATCGAGCGTTTTTTTTTTCTCGAGTTGTGAGTCAGTCTCAAGTGTTCTCTCCTTATTGAAACTGTTCTTTCAGATGTATATTCTTGTATGTATGTGTTTTCGTCGTTTTTTGTTTATCGAGTTGTGAGTGCGTCCTCCCGTGTTCTCTCCTTATTGAAGAAAGTTTTCGGTGTTATATCTTGTATGTATGTGTTTAATCGACGTTTTTTTTCTCGAGTTGTGGAGTCAGTCTCCAGTGTTTCTCTCCTTATTGAACTGTTCTTGGTGTGTAATATCTTGTAGTTATGTTTATCGACTTTTTTTTTCGAGTTGTGAGTTCAGTCTCCCGTGTTCTCTCCTTATGAACTGTTCTCGGTGTTATGTCGTTGTATGTATGTGTTTATCGACTTTATTTCGAGTTGTGAGTCAGTCTCCCGGGTTCTCTCCTTATTGAATGTTCTTCGGTGTTATGTCTTGATGTAGTGTGTTATCGACGTTATTTTCTCGAGTTGTGAGTAGTCTCCCAGTGTTCTCTCTTATTGAAACTGTTCTTCGGTGTTATTTCTTGTGAGTGTCTTTGCTGTTCTTAGGTTGGGGGATGTTTCGTGTTCTGTGGGTGAATGTTTAGGGTTTGTCTCCTCTTTTATCTGTTCTCTGTTATTTGTTATATGTTCTTCGGGGTTCTTCGTAGGGAATGTTCAATAATCTTCAGTGTTTGTTTGTTTTTAGCCTTTTTTAAAATGTTTTCGATGTTCTCCATTGGTAAATATTTAGTGTTTTTTGTTAGTGATTGTTCAATGTTCTCTCCTCTCTGGCATGTTCTCCACTGGTAAATATTTAATGTTTTTTGTTAGTGATTGTTCAATGTTCTCTCCTCTCTGGTCTGTTCTCCGTTGTTATTCGTCGTATGTTCTTCGTTCAACATACCAGCTGTTTTACCCGATCATCGTCTTGTGAATTTATCCCAGCAAAGTGGAATCATATATTTACTTTAGAAGAATAAAACCCAAAACCTTTCGTATTGCTATTAATCTTTTATCTTCGTCAATAATTAAGATAACGGTGTTATATATATTTGCTTTAATCTTTTATCTTCGTCAATAATTAAGATAACGGTTTTGATATCAACTTCTTTAAAAAAATATGAACACCACGCCCTGGACCAGTCCGGGGTTGTTCATATTTTTCAAGACTGTCTCTCTCTCTCTCTCTCTCTCACTCTCTCTGTCTGTCGTCTGTCTCTTCTCTCTCTCTCTCTCTCTCTGTCTCTCTCTCTCTCTCTCTCTCTCTCTTCTTTCTTCTCTCTTATTCCTCTCTCTCTCTATCTCTCTCTCTCTCTCTTCTCTCTCTCTGCTCTCTCTCTTCTTCTCTCTCTTCTCTCTCTCTCTCTCTCTCTCTCTCTCTCTCTCTCTCTCTCTCTCTCTCTCTCTCTCTCTCTCTCTCTCTCTCTCTCTCTCTCTCTTATTCTCTTTCTCTCTTCTCTCCTCTCTTATTCTCTCTCTCTCTCTCTCTCCTCTCTCTCTCTCTCTCTCTCTCCGTCTCTCGTCTCATCGCTTTCGGTGCCGAATACCCGCCGGCCCCGGGAGAAAACACAGCACGAGGAGAACCGAGGGGGAGCCACGAGGAGCCAGCGAGCGAGGAGAGGGAGGGAATTCGCGGAGGGACGACAGAGGGGAGATCGGGAGAGGAGAACGGGAGCCGAGAGAAGAGAGAGAGAAACGAGAGAGGGAGGGAGTAGAGGGAGAAAGGCACGCAAGCGACGAGAGAGGTCAGCAGGAGACGAAGAAGAGAGCCGCGAGCAAAAGAAAAGAGGAGAAGGAAAGAGAAGTAACCAGGAAAGATAAGAAAGCAAGAGAGGAGAGAGAGGCGAAGAGAGAGAAGATTCTGAGAACGGGAGAGCAGTGAAGCCACTTCCCAACAGATACAGGAGATGAAGACGAGGGAAGAGACGTAGGGAGAGAGAGAGAGGAGGAGACGGGAGGTGAGGGAGAGCAGAAGAGAAACGCTCCAAAGAGCCCGAATCTCTCCGTCTTCTCACTGTTAGATCGGGTCCATCCCCTTAGTCCAGATGGGATCTCGGTCACCGACATCGTCAGCTCACCGTCAAGATCATCTCGATCGTCTCTCTCTCTCAGTCGCCCCTCTCTACTCCCTCATCCTCCTCTACCATCGATCGCTTCTCACGAGCACATCCTGCGTCAGTTGATATTAATATCTTGTGTAGCTAGGTCATCGGGAGCGTTATGATATTATCGTCGTCGATCTAGCACGTATCTCGTCATTATTCTCTCTCACTCTCTCTTCGTGGGGGTCATCACTTCCATTGCCTAGCATTATTCTTCACAGCACATCATATACTCTCCCCCGCTGGACAGCTTCTCGACGTCGCCGTCCGAGCCGAGAGAATCCGGACCGCTGGCGTCTCANTATATATTTATATAGTAGAGAGATTCTCTCTCTCTCTCTCTCTCCTCTCTCTCTCTTCCTCTTCTTCTTTTCTCTTCTCTCTCTCTCTTCTCTCTTCTCTCTCTCTCTCTCTCTCTCTCTCTCTCTCTTTTTATTTTTTATTTGTGTATAGTTTGAATAAGTGATTTTTAAAGATTAAATGAATGTTTAGGCTTATCGATAAAGAAATTTTTGATTAAACGTGTGTTTTTTATTAAAAGAATTTTAGGCCTATCGTAAAAGTTTTTTTTTGGCTTTTTGAATTTATTTGTATTTTATATTAACGTGAATGGAATATGTAATGTAATATATACATACACAGACATATATACTATTTACACGACGTACAATGCAAATACACACATGTATACAACGTACCGACCAGACACAAATACATACACAGACATGTATACCTATTTACACAGACGTATCATGCAATACACTTACATGTATACAAACGTACCGACACAGACGCAAATACATACACAACATGTACCTATTTTATCATCAGACGTACATGCAAATATCTACACAATGTATACAAACGTACCGTACACAGGGACGCAAATACATACATCAGACCATGTATACCTATTACACAGACGTTACATGCAAATACACTTACAATGTACATCATGTACGCGTGGTATTGCGTGTGTACATCATGCGTGGATTTAGTATAACAGATAATTATAACTAAAAATACTAAAAAAATATATAAAAATATTGAGTGATAGGCCTACCGTATTTCTTTGATGTAGCTGGTTATTAAGTGATTCAATGGTATTAGTTCTGTGTATTTCCTGTATGTGTTCCATTTACTAATTGATTTAGCTTAAGCACATATCCTTCTGTCTCTCTCTCTGTCTGTCTGTTTCTTTCTCTTTCTCTTTCTTTCTTTCTCTTCTTTCCTCTTCTCTTCTCTTCTCTTTTCTTCTCTTCTCTTCTCTTTCTCTCTTTCTTCTTCTCTTTCACTCTCTATCTCTTCTCAGTCTGTCTGTGTGCATGTTTCTATGTGTGTGTGTGTGTGCGTGTGCTGTGTGGTGTTGTGGTGTGTTGTGTGTGTGTGTGGTGTGTGTGTGATAGAGAGATGTGAAAGGGAAAAGAAAAACGAGAAGAGAAAGAAAAGAGAGAGATAGGTGGGGGGGGGGGGTAAAGAGGCAGAGAGAAAAGGAGAGAAAAAACGAAAGAGATGGAGACAGAGATGTGAAAGAAATACAGAGAGAGAGAGAGAGAAAGAGACAGACAGACAGACAGACAGAAAGAGAGAGAGAGACAGACAGACAGACAGACAGAGAGGAGAGAGTTCAGTGTGTCAGCATCATAAGGTCATGCACTGTAACCCTTTTCCTGGGCTAGTTTTTCGCTTCCTCGCTTATTAGTGGCAAGGCCGACAGAAATTTGGCGAAAGGTTACTGTGAAACGCTCTCGGTTATCTCTCGCCCTTTCTCTCTTATCCTCTCTCTCTTTGAGCTATTCAGAGAGAGAAAGAGAGCTCAACTCTTTCTGTGTCCTCTCTATACTATCATATCGTATCTCTCTTCATCTTTCTTCTCTCTCTCTCTCTCTCTCGTCTCTCTCTTCTCTCTTTCTTTCTCTCCACACAACTCACACTCGACACACACCTCTCTCTCTCTCTCTTTCTATATATATATATATATATATATATATATATATATATATATATATATGTATATATACATATACATATGTATGTACATATATATATATATATATATATATATATATATATTATATATATATATATATATGCATATATGAAACATCAACATATGGATCCCACCTCTCAACACCATCCTCAAAAACCCCCCCAAAAAAAAAAAAAAAAAATACATAATTTCGACCACCACAAACTACGACAGGCCACGGGGGGGGGGGGGTTCAAGGCCACACCGCCGTAGAACATTCGTAATTCTAATTCGTAGAACAGCTGATCAGCATTGCCACGTATCGTAGAACAGCTGATCAGCATTGCCACGTATCGTAGAACAGCTGATCAGCATTGCCACGTATCGTAGAACAGCTGACCAGCATATGGGCATCAGTTATCGTATCGAACAGCTGATCAGCATTGCCAGTATCGTAGAACAGCTGATCAGCATTGCCGTAATGTAGAACAGCTGATCAGCATTGCCACGTATCAGCTTGATCACATTGCCACGTATCGTAGAACAGTGATCAGCATTGCCACGTAGAACAGCTGATCATTGCCACGTATGGCCGCTAGAACAGCTGATCAGCATTGCCACGTATCGTAGAACAGCTGATCGGCATCGGTGCAGGAGATGCCGGTCGACTCAGGTCCTCGTGGCTCCGTGTGCGAAAAAGCCGAAGGAAATTTCACCGTCCGATATCCATTCTCGGGTTTATCAATACGCGAAAGAGAGAGAGAGAGAGAGAAGGAGAGAGAGAGAGAGGGGGAGAGATGGAGAGGAAAGGAGAGAGAGAGAGGGAGGGAGAAGAAGAGGGGAGAGAGATTGAGAAGGTGGGATAACGGAGGAAAGGGGCAATAATTAGATAAAAGTTAGAGGAATGGAGTGAAAAAAATAGAGAGAGAAAATATATTCCCGAAATCAAGTGGAAACCGAAGTTAAAACCACAAAAAACACAAACTAGAACAAACCAACAGACTCAGAACAAAATAAAGACAAGAACAAAACCACAGTGGATAGTAAGGATAGCACAAAAAACCGCCAAAAAAAGGGGGGAACAGTTCGCTCTCGGAAAAGGGACAAAAATTCGCCACTCGACACCAGAGCGTGGGAGCATTTTTAAATTCCTGGCGGGAGGGAATTCCGTCCATCCAGTATACCGGGAACTGTACTCCGTGTAGGGTGTGTGAACGCGCCGGTATTCCCTTTTATAAAGAGAACTAGACAGAAAACCATTAATCCGTACTTATATATAGTGAGAGAGACGGATAAGAGAAGGAAAGAGAAAGGGAGGGAGAGACAGAGAGCGATAACGTGTTCACAACAACACCGTAAAGTCTTTTTTAGGTAAATGAAAACGTATATTTTTATCTAGAAGTTTTGTGTGTGTGTGTCTAGACTTTTTTTCTGGTTTCTTAAAGGGAGGAGAAGAAGTTGTGTCTTGTGATAGATGGAATAACTTAGCCTCGTTTTGTGTGTTTCCCTTCGCACTTGTAGCTGAAATACGGTCATGAAACGTGTAGATGGTGTTGTAGGCTGTGTCACGTACGTTTGTCAGTGTTTCCCTTGCAATGCATGACTAAGTAATTCTCCAAACTTTTTTTCTTTTTTGACATCTGTTATCACTTTCGACCATTATTTGATTTAAGAATAACTTTCGAGACAAGATAAAACTTCTATTTGACTGTCCTGTGTCTTTGTGCTATAAAAGTCATGAAACTTCTGCTAATTAAACTGTATCGTGTTATTTGTGCTAAAGTCACGAATGTCAACTTATAAAATATTTATTCATTTCAAGAAACGATAGAAGAAAAAAAAAAAAAACTTTCCTTAGGCAAGTTTCAACATATTGAAATCTATAAAAAAAAAATAAAATAAAATAAAATAAAACCTCAACCCCCCCCCCCCAAAAAAAAAAAAAAAAAAAAAACTGAAAAAAGGGGATTTAAACTCAATGCAGTGAATTTGAATTTTTGTCAAACGGTTTACCTGTGATAGTAATTTGTAAGGAAAAAAAAACATGGATAGTCCAAGTTACCTTTCGGATGATAACGGAGTCGATGCTGATGACGTCATAAGACGAGAGGTAAGTACGTGCATGTCTTTTTGTTTGTTTGCTTTGTTTGTTTTTATTTGTTATTTATTTGTTGTGACTTTTTTTTTTTTTTTTTTTTTTTTTTTTAGGGGGGGGCTTTTTTTAAGCGAATTTTTCCTTGCATGTATTTCTGTGTGATTGAATTCTTGTTTTTTTTTTTTTTTTGTTTTTTTTTTTGTTTTTTTTAATGGGGAATTTTATATTTTCTTTGTATCTGTGCATCATTTTTTTCCAGATTTTTTACAAAGAGTATCTATATGTGTGGGATTTAAGATAATGGGTGTGTTCATGTACGAAAAGATAAACAGATAAAAAGATATATTTATTAACAGATAAGAAAATGGTTTGGGAGAACGCTTTCCCTGTATTTCGTTTTTGTACCACTTTTGTTCAGCACTTTAGTACCCCGCCACGTGTCTCTACAACAAGAACAGAGAAAGAACAAACATAAAAAATATATTTTTTTATGTTTGTTCTTTCTGTTCTTAAATAAAGAAAGAACAAACATAAAAAAATATATTTTTTATGTTTGTTCTTTCTGTTCTTAAATAAAGAAAGAACAAACATAAAAAATATATTTTTTTATGTTTGTTCTTTCTGTTCTTAAATAAAGAAAGAACAAACATAAAAAAATATATTGAAACAGACCTACATTAATGACATGAACAATTATAGAACAAAACATACATCTTATAATCTGCATTTTTTTCTATTTTTTTTAATCTTTATATAAATTCATTGACTCATTCCCTTCGAATATTATTTTCTCATGACTGATATTTCTATTTTTTTCTCTTTTTCTCTAATATTTCATTCTCTCTTTCTCAATATTTGATATTTCTATTTTTTTTATTTTTCTCAATATCTCATATTTCATTTTTTTCATCTTTTTCCTTTTTTTTTTATTACGATCAACGAATGCAACTATTTCTGAAAGTGGTCGGCTAGTAGTAAATTGCAATGGTCGTTTCCGAAAGTCAACCCGCTATGGGACGGACCTCTTGAACAAGTAACTTTAAAAGTGCCATGGAAAAGGGTTGTGCGTGGTGTCAGTGTGCTAGGTCTGTTTGTTTGTTTGTTTGTTTGTTTGTTTGTGGGTTGTGCCTCGTGGTTCTGCGTTCTCTCAGTTTGTTAGGTCTGTTTTGTTTGTTTTGTTTGTTTTTGTGTTCGTTTGTGTGTTGGTTGTAAGTCTGTTGGTTGACTTGGTGTTGTTTTCGTGGGTGGTTGTGTTTCGTGTGTGTTTTTGCGGCATTGTTGTATTTTGTATTTTTGGTTGGTTTGGTTGTTCGCTTGTGTGTGTTTGTATTCCTTTGTGACTGTGTGTGTTTGTGTGTATGTCTGTATATGTTTGTATTGTGTTGTTTTGTTGTTTGTGTATGTTTGTATGTGTGTTTAGTTGCTGTGTTTGTGTATGTTTGTATGTGTGGTTGTATGTGTGTTCGTATGTGTGTTGTTGTGTTTGTGGTATGTTGTATGTGTGATTGTATGTGTGTTGTGTGTGTATGTTTTCCGCGTGTGCTTTAATGTTTAATGTTTGTATATTCTGCGTATGTTGTGTTTATATGTGTATGTATTTATGTCTGTCTGTATGTTTATCTGTACGTATATGTATATATCTGTACAGCATACCATTACTGAATGTACGGACTATGTATGTGCACATCATGTACGTGAAAGTTTATGATTACTTTCAGAACTATTTCTTGAAACCAGAAAAAAATGGTTTTGACTTAGGCGTGGTACTGCGTTCATGTCTGATTGTTCTGAAAGTGTGGGCGTGAGATTGTAGCTTTGTGGCGAGTTACCGCAACCCACGTACACATACTTTCACACCTACACGATTGCCGTCATGCTCGTAGGTGAAAATGCACCACGCCACTCACGCATACACGCAAAAAAAAATAAAATAATAATAAAAAAAAAATAAAAAAATAAATAAAAAAAAATTAAAAGTAAAAATAAAATAAAATAAAATAAAATAAAAACATATATCTTACTTTTGTATGTATCTTTGCGGAAAAAAAACTGTTATATTAGACATCTATTAACATTAACAAAATATGTACGCTTAATGCCACGCCCACTCACGCGCATAACGACGGCAAAAAAAAAAAAACACAAAAAAAAAAAAAAAAACACTGCACTTCTACCTTTGTTGCTATCTTTTTGAAAAAAAAACCCTTCTGTGCTGGTTATTTAAGACCACCTCATGAATTACCAACCAATATGTCGATAAACAAATATGATTGAAAAAAAATGCTTCTTCGATATATACCCAAAATTATGCCCACTCTTTATGTTCAATTAATGTTCCGCGCCATGCGTATGAACTACCTTGCGTTGGCAGAAAAGCCTCCATTTTTATTTTTTTTTTTCTCACACTTTCATCTCTTTGGTAAATGCATTTCCCCACGAAACAGATGCGAAGCGTTTTGGAGAGAGAGAGCAGAGAAAGTACGGGAGGGAGGGAGAGGTCGGAACGAGCAGAGGTCGGGCGGGAGAACGGAGAGAGAGAGAGGCGGCGGCGGGTGAGCAGACGAGAGAGAGCAGAGAGAGAGGGGTGGGTGGGCAGCAGGGGGGTAAGAGACGAAGGGAGAGGAGCAGAGAGCGAGGGGAAAGGAGAGAGAGAGAGAGAAAGAGGGAGAGGCGGGAGAGATGAGGGGGGGCTGGGCAGACAGGAGAGAGCAGAAAGAGCCAAAGAAGGAAGAGGGCGGAGCAGAGAGAGACGACGAGAGAGAAGTCAGAGGGGGGGTAAGAGAGAGGGAGGAAGGTGAGGAAGAAGAGAGAGAGAGAGACGAGAGAGATATGGGTGGAGGGAGGAGAGCAGAGTAGAGACTGAGAGCGAGACGAGAGACAAGAGGAGAGTAGAGAGAGAGAGAGAGAAGGAGAGAGAGAGAAGAGAGAGACCTGAGAGAGAGAGAGAGAGATGAGGACGAGATGACGAGAGAGGGAAGTCACTTGCAAAGGAAAAAAAGGTGCCCGAAACATTGTTTACAAAAAACAGTAATGATAAACAGATTCTCTACCCGCGAACAAAAAAATAGGGTTGGAAAGTTAGCATGGACATTAGAAGCAAAGAGAGAGACGAGAGAGAAGAGAAGAGAGAGAGAAGGAAGGAGACAGACAAGACCAGCACGACGCAGAGAGAAACAGACGAGGAGGACGCGAGAAACAGAGCACGAGAGAGAGAGAGGAGAGAGCAGGGACAGGACCAGATAGACAGAGAGAGAGAGAGAGGAGAAAGAGGAGAGAGAGAGATAGAGAGAGAGAGAGAGAGAGAGAGAGAGAACAGAAGAAGAGGAGAGAGAGACAGACAGATAGACAGACGAGACGAAAGAAAGAGAGAGAAAGAGACGAGAGAGAGAGAGAGAGCCTGGTAATAATAGGCCTATACACTAAAGTTGATATTAAAGTAATAATTGCCTTTATCCTGCCGCATTTATATAACTAACTGGCAACTCCGCTCGAACGGTGAGTACAGCAAAGGGTGTGAAGGGAAAGAGAGAAAAGAGAGAGAATAAAGGGAGAGGGAGAGGGAGAGAGATAAGGGAAGGGGCCGGAGTGAAAAAGGGAATATGACAAGAGGGGATTGGAACGAGGGGAAAGGGGAAATGCGAGAGAGGACGTAGGGAGAGGCGGTTACGAGAGCAGGAGTTGGAGAGAGAGAGAGAGAGAGAAGAAAGAGGAGAGATAGAGGCAACGGGCCGATAACGATAGCGGAGAGGAAAGAGAGGAAAAGAGAGTGAAGGCAGCGACGAGAAGAAAAGAATAAAGTGAGAGAGAGAGAAGGAGAGGAGAGAGAGAAAGAAAGAAGAAAAAAAGAAAAGAGGAGGAGAGGAAGAGAAAAGAAAATGAAAAATAAAGTGAGAGAGAAAGCGAAAGTGAAAGAAAGAGAGAGACAAAGAAAAAAAAGAGTAAGAGAGAGAGAGAGAAATAGTAAGAGAGAGAAAGAGAGAGAGAGAGAATAATAAAAAAGAATAAAGATAGAAAAAAGGGATTTTAGACAGGAGAGAATGTATATATATGTTGAGAATAGAGAGGAGACATATGGTAGAAAAAACAGGTGTTGCAGGTGGTAAGGTAAAAAAAAAAAAAGGGGGGGAGGGAGGGAGAAAGGGAGTGGGGGGGGGCACCTAGACAACAGAGGACAGGGTGTCGGAGAGGAATAGGAGAGGGGGGAGGGAGGAGAGGGGAGAGGGAAGGGAGGGAACAGTAGGGGGAGAATGAGAAGAGGAAGGGGGGGGTAGGGGGGGAGGCCATTGGGGGAGACTGAGAAGAGGAAGGGGGGGTAGGTGGGAGCCATTGGGGAGGGGGAGGAAGGGAGGAAGACTAGGGGAGGTGGGAAGGAGGGAGGATGGAGGGGAGGGAAGGAGGGAGGATGGAGGGGAGGGGGAAGAATGGGTAGGAGGGGAGGGAGGGAGGGTGGGAGAGACGAGGGGCGGGAGGGAGGGAAGGAGGGAGGGTGGGAAGGGAGGAAGAGGAAGTAGACTGGGGGAGGGAGGGAGGAGGAGAGGAGGGAGGGAGGAGGGTGGGAGAGACGAGGGACGGAGAGGAAGAAGGAGAGGGGAGGGAGGGAGGGAGGAAAGGCCAAGGGCGGGAGGGGTGGAAGGGAGGGTGGGAGGGGAGGGCGGAAGAAGGGAGGGAGGGAGGAGGGAGGAGGCCAAGGGCGGGAGGGGTGGAAGGGAGGGTGGGAGGGGAGGGCGGAAGACGGGGGCGGGAGGGGAGGAAAGGGGAGGAGAGACTAGGGGAGGAGGGAGGAGGGAAGAGAGGAGGGGGGGGTGAGAAAGGACAGCTGGAAGGGGAGGACAGTGACCGGGCTCGAACAACAGGGCTTTGGTAGTCTGGGGTACGTTGGGCGCTGGGGGGAGGGGGGGAGGGGAGGGGGGGAAGGGTACAGGTAGGAAGTCCTGCACTCTTCCTGTAGGATTATATATATATATATATATATATATATATATATATATATACTATATATATATATATATATATTATTATATATATACGTGTGTGTGTGTGTGTGTGTGTGTGTGTGTGTGTGTGTGTATGTGTGTGTGTGTGTGTGGTGTTGTGTGTGTGTGTGTGTGTGTGTGATGTGTGTGTGTGGTGTGTGGTGTGTGTGTGTGTGTGTGTGTGTGTGTGTGTGTGCGTGTGTGTGTGTGTCGTATGTCCACATCCGTTCCCCTTCCCCTTCCTCTAACGAAGGAATGGAAGGCATAAAAGGGGACGATGATAAAGGAGGAAGAAGGGGAAATTATGATAACGCGAAGGGAGGGAAGGGAATTAATGAGATGACGCAAGAGAAATGGGCAAAGCGGGAAGAACGACATGAAAATTGAAGGAAAATAGATACATGGGAATGAGGATAATAAGAGAAATGGAGGAAGATGATAACGAGATAATGATAATCAGCGATAAAAAAAAATCATATATAAAGTTTTAAAAAATAGAAAATAGATATATATATAAACACGAAAAGAAAAGAAAAAAAAAAAAAAGAAAAGAAAGAAAGAAAAAAATTATATATATATATATATATATATATATATATATATATATATATATATATATATATATATATATATATTATATATATATATATAAAGTAAAAATATATATATATTTTTAGAGTGCGACATAAAATAGCAATAAAAAAAGGCACAAAGGCAATACAGCAATAATGCGAAAACGACGAAAGGTGAAAAATCGGAGAACGAAAGGTGGGAGGGAGAGGAGGGGAGGAGAGAAGGGGGGGAAGAGAGAGAACAAAGAAAACCCGTGGATAAAGGAACAGGAATAAAAAAGGCAAAGAAAAGAAAATATCCACATGGGAAAGGTGTCACGACGCGAGAAAAAGAAGGAGAGGAGAGAGAGAGAGGACGAAGAGAGGGAAAGAGAGAATAAAAGAGGGGAGAGAGAGAGAGAGAGGAGAGGGAGGAATAAAAAGGGAGGACGAGGAGGGGAGGAGAATAAAGGAGAGGGAGAAAAAGAGAATAAAGGAGAGGGAGAAAAAGAGAATAAAGGAGAGGGGAGAAAGAGAGAATATGAGAGAGAGAAAGAGAGAGGACGAAGAGGGGGGAAAAGAGAATAAAGGAGAGGGGAAGGAGCGAATAAAGGAGAGGGGAGAGGGAGGAGGAGGATGAGAAAGGCGAGGCGGAGAATGGGGAAAAAGAGAGAAGAGGGAGAGGGAAGGAGCGAATAAAAGAGAATAGGGAGAAAGAGAGAAGAGGGAAGGAGGGATAAAAAAGGCGAGACGGAGAATAGGGAGAAAGAGAGAAGAAGGAAGGAGGATAAAAAAAGGCGAGACGCGAGAATAGGGAGAAAGAGAGAAAGGAAGAGGACGAAACGAATAAAGGAGAGGGAGACAAGAGAAGAGGGAGAGGAAGGATAAGAAAGGTGAGGCGAAGCGAATGGAGAGAAAGAGAGAAGAGGGAGAGGGAGAAAGAAAGAAAAGAGAGAAAGCGGGAATAAGCAAAGGCGAGAGAGAGAATGAGAAGGAGAGAGAAAATAGCGAAAGGGAAAGTAAGACTAAAGGGAAAGGGAGAGAGAGAGAAAAAAAAAAAAGAGAATGAGAGAGAAAAAGAAAGAGAAAGAAAAAACATAAAAGAAAGAGATAAAAGCGAAAAGCTGAAAAGAGAAAAAAAGGAAGAAGAGAGAGAGAGAAAGAATAAAAAAAACCCCCAGGAAACGCAGCAAAAAAGAGAATAAAGGAAATGAAAAGACAAAGAACAAGAAGGGGGGGGGGTAGTGGCAGGGATAGGGGGGGACAGGGAACCGGATGTATGGGAGAGAACAAGAGAGAGGGAAAATCGAATAGAAAGGATAACGAGGAGGAGT
Organism: Penaeus vannamei; assembly: GCF_003789085.1. Classification (NCBI taxonomy): domain Eukaryota; kingdom Metazoa; phylum Arthropoda; class Malacostraca; order Decapoda; family Penaeidae; genus Penaeus; species Penaeus vannamei. Next base: position 6,365 of record NW_020869000.1, on the reverse strand, counting down.
GAAGACCTAAGTGAGAGATGAGAAATGTAGATAGATAGGTAGATAAAGGGAGAGAGAAAGAAGAGAGAGAGAGACTGAGAGAGAGAGAGAGAGAGAGAGAGTAAGAGAGAGAGAGAGACTGACAAAGTGAGAGAGAGAGAGAGTCTGACAAAGAGAGAAGAGAGAGAGTGAGAGAGAGAGAGATAGAGATTGGAAAAGAAAGAAAAAAAAGAAAAAACAAACAGGAACCCCCCCCCCTCCACAATAAACCAAATCAAACCTAAATAGATATAGATAGATAGACAGATAGATGATAGATAGACAGCAGATAGATCGATCGATAGATAGATAGACAGATAGATAGGTAGATAGATAGACAGATAGATAGATAGACAGATAGATAGATATATAAACAGATAAACAGATAGATAGATAAAAGATAGATAGATAGATAGATAGAGACACGAAATAGACAGAAATAGCGACCAACAGGAATGGAAAGATTAGCTGATACATTCGGCTTTGCTTGAGTGCATGCTTGTATGTATGCATGTGTGCTGTGTGTCTGTGTGTGGTGTGTGTGGCGTGTGTGCGTGTTGATGTTTGAGTAGCATGACAGGTGCGAAACCAGTGGGGGGGGGGGGGGGAGAAAGATGATAAATGGAGAGAGGAAGATAAGTAGAGAATAAATGATAAATAGAGAGAGATGTGGGGCTGTGGAATGGAGTTTTGGGAGAGATAGAGAATAAAGGGGAAAAAAATCAGCGTAGATTAACAGACAATAGACGAAGAGAGAGAGAGAAGAAGAGAGAGAGAGAGAGAGAGAGAGAGAGAGAGAGAGAGAGAGAGAGATATATATATATATATATATATATATATATATATATATATATATATATAGATATATAGTATAATAATATATAATATATCCTCTCTCCCTTCTCCTCCTCTCCCTCCCTCCCTCTCTCTCTTCTTTCTCCTCGCTCTCCCTCCCCTCCCTCCCGTCAACTCTGCGCCCCCATGCCTCCCGCCATTCCTCCCCCCTCCGACAGCCCCGCCCCCCCCCCCCCCCCCCGCCCCCCCTCCCCCCCCCCCCTCCGCCCCCCCCCGCCCCCCCCCCCCCGCCCCCCCTCCCCCCCCCCCCCCCCCCCCCCCGCCCCCCCCCCCCACCCCCGCCCCTCCCCCCCGCCCCCCCCCCCCCCCCCCCCCCGCCCCCCCCCCCCCCCCCCCCCCCCCCCCCCCCCCCCCCCGCCCCTCCCCCCCCCCCCCCCCCCCCCCCCACCCCCCCCCCCCCCCGCCCCCCCCCCACCCTGTCTTTCTCTCCCTCCTCATTCTCTCCTCCTCTCCTCCTCCTCTCCCTCTCCTCTTTCCTCCCTCCTCCCCCCTCTCTTCCTCCTCCTCATTCCTCCCTCCCCATCTCTCTTCCTCTCCTCCCCTCCCCATCTCCTATTCCTCCTCTTCTCCTCCTCCTCCATTCCTCTCTCTTCCTCTCTCCCTCCTCCCCCTCTTTCCCTCCCTCCCTTCCTCTCTCTCTCCTCCTCTTCACTCTCTCTCCCTCTCCTCCTCCCTCTCCTCCCATTCCTCTCTTCCTCCTTCTCCCCCCCATCCCCCATTCTCTTCTTTTTACTGTTTTACGAAAGATCGGATGAATCGGAGAGCTCCCTCTCTTCCTCCCTCCTCTCCTCCCATCCCTCCCTCTCTCCCTCCTCCCCCTCCCCCCTCCCCATTCTCTCTCCCATCCCTCTCCCCCATTCTCTCTCTCTCTCTCTCTCTCTTCTCTCTCTCTCTCTCTCTCTCTCTCTCTCTCTCTCTCTCTCTCTCTCTCTCTCTCGTCTCTCTCTCTCTCCTCTCTTCTCTCTCTCTTCTCTTTCTCTCTTCTTCTCTCTCTCTTGCTCCCCTCCCTGCTTTTACGCGAAAGATCGGACGAATCGGAAAGGCCAAATGGGTTCTTCTCTGTGGCGTGGTGGAAGCCGGTTCAAAGCGAAGGTAATTTTGGTGCAGGTGCTCGGGGGTATGTGCGTGCGTGCGTGCGTGCGTGCGGCGGGGTAAGGGGTGGACGAGGCTGAGGGTGCAGGTGGTTGAGGGAGGGAAAGGGGACAGGGGAAGGGGAGGAGAAGGGGTGGGGGGAGGGAGAGAAGGGGTGGGGGAAGAGGGGGAGAGGGGGAGAAGGGGTACTGTAAGGTAGTATGGGGGGAGGGGGAGAGGAGGGTACTGTAAGGGTATGGGGGGAAGGGGAAGGGTGGAGAGGGTATGTAGGTAGTATGGAGGGGATACCAGGGATGGGTGGGGGGTTTAGGGGTGGAAGAAGGAAAGGGAAGAGGGGGAGAGGAAAGGGGGGGAAGGGGAGAGGTTGGTGAAGGGGAGGGAGAAGGAGGGGAAAGAGGAAGGGTTAGTGGCGGAAGAGGGGGTTGGATGGGAGAGAGAGAAAAAGAGGAGGAGAAGGAGGAGGAAGGAGGTGGATTAGAAGAACCGAGAAAAAGAAGGAGAAGAGGAGCGAGAATGAGGAAGGACGGAATTGAAGAACGAGTAAAAAGAAAAGGTAGTAGGAGGAGGAAGAGTGCGTAGCGAAGCAAAGGGAAAAGAAGAACAGAAGAAGGAGAAACAGGAAAATCAGAAAGGAGAAACAGGAAAATCAGAGGAAGGAGAAACAGGAAAATTAAAGGGAAGAAGGGAAAGGGTTAGGGATGAGGCAGGTGGCATGAGGAGGAGGAGGAAGAAGAGGATGAGGGAGGGAGGAGGGGGAGGGAGGGGAGGGAGGACAAGGCTACGGCTGCAGGTGGTTAAGGGAGGGAAGGAGGGGGAAGGGGGAGGGGGGGGAGGAGGGGGGGAAAGGGGTACTGTAAGGTAGTATAGAGGGGGATACCAGGGATGGGGGGAGGGGGGGTCAATGGAACGTCAGAGCTCTTGGGCAAGGGCGGGGCGGGGGGGAGGGGAGGGGGAGGGGCGACCTGACCATCGGGACCGGAGGGAGAAGGGGAGAGGAAGGGGAGGGCATGGGAGAATGGGGAGGAGGAAGAGGGGGGGAGGAAACGGGGATGTGAAGTGAAGAGAGAGAGAGAGAGAGACAGAGAGAGAGAGAGAGATGAGAGAGTAGAGACAGAGACAGAGAGAGAGATAGAGAGAGAAAAAAGAGAGAGAGACAGAGAGAAGAGACAGAGAGAAAGAGAAAGAGAGACAGACAGACAAGAGCAGACAGACAGAGAGATAGAGAGAGAAAAAGAGAAAATAAAGCAAAGAAAATGATACTGCAAACAATAGTCTTCCTTTTAAAATGCTGACAGAACAATACAAAATAACAAGTCACAAATTACAAAAATAACAACACGCATTGCACTATATCATCTCAACATCGAAACGAAACAGAGAACCACACAACAGTGAAGAAAGGAGGGAAAAGGAACACGAGAAAATAAAAGAAGGTGCGAAGGTGAGGGAAGGGAAGGAGAGAAGGGGAGAGAAAAGAAAGATAACAAGGTAGAGGGAAACGAGAAAAAGAAAGATAACGCTAAAGGTGGGGAGAGGGAAGGAGAGAAGGAGGATGAAAAAGAAGTAGGGACGAAGGAGGAGGAAGAGAGAGAAAAATAAAGACGGATGTGCGAGGGAGAGTGAACGGGAAAAGAAGAAAGAAGGGGAAGGGGAGAAAGAGAGAAAGAGAGAAGAAGAGCAAACGAGAAAAGAAGAAAAAAATAGGTAAGGGGAGAAAGAGAGAAGAAGAGCAAACGGAAAAAGAAAGAAAAAATATTGAGAAGGGGAGAAAGAGAGGACAGCAAACGAGAGAGAGAAAAAAAATATATATGGAAGAGGAGAAAGAGAGAAGAATAGGAAAAGAAGAAAGAATAGGAAGGGGAGAACAGGAGAACAAGAGGTATTTAGGGTATTTAAGCGGCAGGGGGAGAAGCGAAAGGGGGAAACGGGCATTGAAACTTAGCTATGAAGGGGGTATTGCTAGGTGAATAGGCCCGGGAGGGGGTCGAGAAGAGGGAGGGAGAGAGGGGGTGAGAAGGGAGAGGGAGGAGGAAGGTACAGGGAGGGAAGGGAGGGGTCGAGAACAGTGGGGGAGAGGTAAGGAAGGGAGGAGGGTGGAGGGAGGGAGGGGTGGATGATACGTGGGGAGAAGGGGGGTGTGAGAAGAGGGAGGGGAGGAGGGAGGGGAGAGAGAGGTGGGTAGGAGGGAGGAGTAAGCAGTGGGAGGAGAGGAAGGAAGGAGGGAGGGGAGGGAGGGAGGAGGGTCAGAAGAGGGGAGGGGGAGGAGGTCGAGGAAGAGGGGAGGGAGGGAAGGGGTGGAGTACAAGAGGAGGGAGGAGGGTGGAGAAGAGGGAGGGGAGGAAGGCGGGGAATCGAGAACAGAGAAGGAGAAGAGGGGTCGGGAAGAGTGGGAGAGAAGGGAGGGAGGGAGGGAGGGAGGGTAGGGTGAGTAGTGGCGTGGTTGCGATAAGTGATGAATAGAAAGAAAGAGGAGGAGAGGGAAGGGAGGGCAGTTGGAGAATATGAGATAAAAAGAAAGACGAGGATGAGAGGAATATAAAGAGGAATAATAGATGAAGGGGAAGGGAAGAGAAGAATGGCGGATAAAAAAGCGAGGAAGAGGGAGAAACGGGAAAGATCAAATGACAATGAAAAACCGGAGGAAAAGGGAGATGAAGAAGAGTGATAAAGGAGGAGAGAAGGATGAAAGATAGAACGAATAAAAGAAGAGAATAGAGAAGGATCAGAAAGGCGAGGAATAGAAAGGAATGGAAATGAATGAAAGAAAGGAAGAAAAGGGAGATGAAGAAGAGTGATAAAAGAGGAGAAAGGGAAGGAAGAGAGGAGGAAAGAGAGAACGAATAAAGAAGAGAAAGAGAAGAATGAGAAAGGAGAGGAATAGAAGGAATGAAATGAATGAAAGAACGAAAGAAAAGGAGGATAGAGAATGAAAAGGGGAAAGGGAGATAGAAAAGAGGATAAAAGAGAATAGATAAAGAAGTGAAAAGAAAGAAAGGGAAAAGGATAAAAAAGAGTGATAAAGGAGGGAATAGAGAAGAGTGATAAAGGAGGGAATAGAGAAGCGTGATAAAGGAGGAGAGGATAAAGAAGGGGAATAGAGAAGAATGATAAAGGAGGATAGAGAAAAGTGGATAAGAAGGGAAAAGGGATAAAAGAAGAGTGATAAAGGAAGGAATGAGAAAGAGGAAAAGAGGAATAGAGAAGCGTGATAAAGGAGGGGAAGAGGGAGGGAGAGGAGAGAGAGAGGAAGGGCGTTGCTTGCGTCCCGTGTCGGCATTTTAAGATCGCTGGGATTTGCCAACTCCGGAAAGAGGCGAATGTTTGCATGTTGCATGCTGGCTTCTGGTTACATTTATTTATTTATCTATTTTTGTCTTCTGGTTATATTTATTTATCTAGTTTTTTGTTCTCTGTTTATCATTATTTTGTCTTCTTTTATTTATTTATTTATCTATTTTGTCTTCTGTTTATCAGTTATTTTGTCTTCTGTTTGTTCATTGATTTCTCTTCTGGTTATTTATTTATTTATCTATTTTTGTCTTCTGGTTATTTATTTATCTTATCTATTTTTGTCTTCTGTTTATTATTTATTTACTTATTTTTGTCTTCTGGTTATTTATTTATTTAATCTATTTTTGTCTTCTGTTATTTATTTATCTAGTTAATTTATTGTCTTCTGGTTATTTATTTGTTTATCTATTTTTGTCTTCCTGTTTATTTATTTATTTATTTATTTTTGTCTTCTGTTTATTTATTTATTAATCTATTTTTGTCTTCTGGTTATTTATTTATTTATCTCTATTTTTTGTCTTCTGGTTAATTTATTATTTATCTAGTTTCTTCTTCGTGTTTATTTATTTATTTATTTATTTTGTCTTCTGGTTATTTATTTATTATCTATTTTTGTCTATTGGAATAGTCTTACAGAAAAAAAAGAGAAGAGAGATGGATAATAGAGAGCAGGCAGCAGCGCAGACAGACGACAAATAAAATAAGGAGAAAAAATACGATAAGACCAAAAAAGAGATAGACATACCAGAGAGACAGACAGACAAAAATAGAGAAAAAAAGATAAGACCATGAAAGAGATTAGACAGCAAGAGACAGACAGACAAAGAATAGAAGAGAACAAAAAGATCGAAAGACCAAGAAATGAGATATGAGAGAAGACAAACAAGGCTAAGAGTAGACAAAAGAGAAGAGTTAAAAAAAAGAACAAAGACGTAAAAAAAGCTGATAGAGAAGAGAGAGGACAAACAAGCAGATAGAACAAAAAGAGAGAGGTTAAAAAAAAGAAACGAAAGGGGGACCAAAAAAGTGATAGAGAGAGAGAGAAACATAACAAGCAGATAGACAAAAAGAAGGGTTAAAAAAAAAGAACGAAAGACCAAAAAAGTGAT
>NW_020868999.1:217500-220000 GCF_003789085.1 Penaeus vannamei | reverse complement strand
CTATCAGGTCTCTCTCTAGCTATTCTATCTGTTTTGTTAACTTCAATCTTACGAGACGTAAATCAAGTCGATAATCGCTTATAATATTCAATCCTCTTTGCCATGAACTCAAAAATGAAAGAAAGAAAAAGAAGAAGACAAAAAAAATCTTGTTTTCCCCTTTTTACCTTGGTTATTCCTTTTACAACTCCTATATATCCCTTCATTCCAAATCTTATGACCTTTCATGAAGATCCTGATTACCCCTCCTGTCCTTTCTCCTTCCCTCTTCTCTTCTCTCTCTCTCTCCTTCCTTTTCTATGCCCTTCTTACTATTTCATTCTTTTCTTCTCCTTCCTCCCTTTCTCTTTCCGTTTTTCTCCCTCTCAGACTCTGTTTTTCTTCTCATTTCCCCAGAACTATTCTTTTCCTATCTCTCCACTCCCTCTCCTTCCCTTTCCTCCAACCCTCTGTCTTCTTCCTCTCCTTCTCTCTCCTTCACAACCCTATAACTCTCCTCCTTTCTCCGTTCCTGCTACTTTCTTCCCGTTCCCTGGCCCCTTCCCTCTCCGCCTTTCCTTTCCCTTCCTCTTCCTCTTTCCTTCCCTCCCCTTCTCCTCTTTTTCCCTTCCAGTCCCTCCTTCTCTCCCTTCCCTCCCTTCTTTTCTCCTCCTCCGTTCCCCACTCCTCCTCCTCCTCCCTCTCTTCTTCCCCATTTTTCCCTCTATTCCCCTCCTCCCTCCCCTCTTTCAGTTCTCATTCCCTCTCTCTCCTCCCTTCCACACTCCCAACTCCTCCTCCCTCCTTCACCATTCCCTCCCCTTCAACCCTCCTTTCTCACTCCCTTCCACCCTTCTCCCCCACTCCCTCCCTTCCCTCCCGTCTTCCCCACTCCCTCCCTCGTCCACTCCTACCGCCCTTCCTCATCCTTCCATCCATCGCAATTCTTTTTTTTCTTCCTTCTTTCGTTAAATTTCGGAAGGCCTTCAAATTACCAACATCATTTCCCTCCCTAATGGCCAGGGATTTTAGGGCAGACTCATTAATATCAGATTCTTTCCTTCTCCTTATCTCGGATTCTCTCGCCCTAGAGATGCCTCCCTTGTACAGCTGGTCTCCATTCATGAATATATTAAAGTATATTGTATATACATGCATACTTACATGTCTGCGTGTATGCAAGACAGACATGCCTACATACAAATATAAATACTTGATATATGCACGAATACATACGAATTTACATACATGCATACAGATATACGTAAATACATACATGCAGATTGACTTACATACCTACATACATATATAATGCACACATACGCGTATAAATGCTTGTTTACACACACACACACACACACACACACAAACACGACACCACACACACACAACACACACACACACACACACACACACACACACACACACACACACGCACACACACACACACACACACACACACACACACACACACAACACACAAAACACACACACACACACACATAATATATACACCAGTTACAAGCCATGTCGTAATACCCCCCCCCCCCTCCTGTTGTCTTTCTCCGCCAGACTCATTATAATTACAGGGCCTCCATTACGCTAGCCTGTTTAATGATTCCTATGACTCCGCCCGTCTCTTTCTTATGGAAATAGGCCTAATAATTTTGATTGAATATCCTATAGCATTTCCAGACTTGTAAATGACATTAATTGAGTTGTTTAGATTATCTGACCATTTCCTTAATTAGGAGTTCATGTCTAGTTTGTATTAATTATTAGCTAGATAAGCTGATCTGATATGTTCAAGAAAGTAATTATGAATGTGCTGTACCTGAATAACGATAAAGTGAAATGATTTTTTTTTTTTTTTTTAACATTCTAGTAAACCTCTTTGGGATAAAGTTTTTCCTTCTTTTTTTTTTTCTTTCGTTCTTTCTTCATTTTTTGCAACCCTTATCTCCTTTTAATTAACTTCTCCTTAAATCTGCAAGCCTAACATAAATGCATTTTTAATCTCAGCATTGCGCCCTTTCATAATGTAATAAAGAATTTTGTTTTCACTCATCCAACTATTCATAAATTCATTCAGTATTTCACATGTTTTTTTCAGAAGTTAGCTTCCTTTAGTCTTCTCGTTAAATTAGGTTTTCGTTCATTCGTTTATTTTTTCCGCTATTTTTCTCTTTCTTTCTTTCTTTCTTTTTTTCATTTGTCTTTTGAATTTCTCGTCTAAAGGCTCAAGATTATTTAGCAAGGATTTTTCTATTTTTTATTCTATCTTATCCAACTTTCTCAATTTTCTCATTACTATTTTCCTTAATAATGCGATTATATTAACTGCCGGTCATGCTAATATACACATTATACTTAATCATTGTATTTGAGGTTTTGATTATTGTGATGATAATTTTCTTTTTCTTTTTGACCTGACTACTGTTTTATTATTATCATGTTTTTTGTTATTGATAATGCTAATAGAAGTGATAATAGGATTTTCAATAAAAAGGATGATAATGAT
>NW_020868999.1:202500-205000 GCF_003789085.1 Penaeus vannamei | reverse complement strand
TATATATACATACATACATACATACATACATACATACATACACACCACAACCCACACCCACACCCACCCACCCACCCACCCACCCACCCACACCACACACACACACACACACACACACACACACACACACACACACACACACACACACACACACCACACACACACACACACACACACACACACACACACACATATATAAAGCAAACTATGTACCTTTTGATCGAAATATCCGTGTCAATAGTCATAGCATGTGTACCAAAATTATTCATTCAAGCACTAACATGCAGTTATAAAAATGTAATTGTTTATCGTGTGCATAGTCAGTATATCCAAACAGAAATGTTTTTAAAGGCATATTTGCAACCAAACAGCCAAGAAAGGAGTGTGTTTTCCATCGATGTTTGGAAATTCCATTCGCTATGATCACGTTAACAGATTGAATTAGGCAGCTAACCGGTGAATAGCTTTTTCGAGTTTCTCATTAACGTAGATAGCAGTTTCCCAAATCTAGTCTGAAAATATTGCAAGACTCACTCTCGTTCTCTCTCTTTTTCTCTCTCTTTCTCTTTCTCTTTTACTCTCTCTCTCTCTCTCTCTCTCTCTCTCTCTCTCTCTCTCTCTCTCTCTCTCTCTCTCTCCTCTCTCTCTCTCTCTCTCTCTCTTCTCTCTCTTCCTCTCTCTCTCTCTCTCTCTCTCTCTCTCTCTTCTCTCTCTCTCTCTCTCTCTCTTCTCTCTTTCTCTCCCTCTCTCTCTCTCTCTCTCACTCTCTCCCTCTCTCCTCTCTCTCTCTCTCTCTCTCTCTCTCTCTCTCTCTCTCTCTCTCTCTCTCTCTCTCTCTCCTCTCTCTCTCTCTCTCTCTCTCTCTCTCTCTCTCTCTCTCTCTCTCTCTCTCTCTCTCTCTCTCTCTCTCTGTCTCTCTCTCTGATAACGTTAATGATAGAAACAATAATAATGCAGTAATGATAATAATGATAAGTACACTGGTGACAGCCATGACCTCCTTGGAGAAGGCAATAAAGGTAATGATAATAATGATAGTTAAATGATTTCATCCGTTACCCCTATTGCCTTGGTAATAGGAGTAACTGATGTAATAATGAGGATATAACAATAACAACAACAACATCAATAAGAATATTTTTATTATTAACAAAAGTTATAACAATAAGTAGAAGAAGAATATAACCTATTATGATGATAGTGAATAATAATGAGGTTAACATTAATATTGACAACAATGAATATAATTATGCAAAGAGTAATGTTAATGATTATGAAAATTATTATAATAATGATAGTAACAACAATGATCATAAAAATTATTAAAACAAAAATCTTAAAAAATGATAATGATAATAATAACAATAACTATGAAGTGATCATGAAAATAATAGTAATGATAGTAATAAAGGTGATGATAGTAGCAATAATAACAATAAGGACAATGATAATAGTGTTAATAATAATGATAATGAACATAACAACAATAATAAAAACAATAATGATATTAGTAATAATAATAATCACAATGAAGATAATAAGGAATGAAAGTTGATAGTTTAACACTTATTTAGATAAAGTTACCTTTATCCTCTCACCATCAAATTTCTCCCAAGGTCTCCCATTATCTTAATTAATTACAAAAAAACAAAAAACAAAAAAAAAAACGCATTCTTTATGACTTAAAGGAATTTCTCTCCCATGCTTAGAGTAGAGGGTATTGCCTTGAAGTACACCCCCTGCATTCATTACTTTTATGGTGCTCAGAGTAAATGAGGTATCGGGGAAAAGAATACGCTTTTGAAGAACTTTTCTGTGACCTATTTGCGTACATGGATACAAGAGTATGTGAGAGTTAGGGGAATTTGCCCGAGTCTGACCTCGTTTGGGTGACCGGCTGGGAGAAAGGGTGGAAAGGGGTAGATTTGTGTGTGGAAAGGGGGTAGATTTGTGGGTAGAAAAGGGGGTAGATTCGTGGGTGGAAAGGGGGTAGATTTGTGGGTAGGGGGTAGATTTGTGGGTAGAAAGGGGTTAGATTTGTGGGTAGAAAGGGGGGTAGATTGTGTGGGGGGGAGGGGTGAAAGGGGGTAGATTTGTGGGTGAAAAGGGGGTAGATTTGTGGGTAAAGGGGTAGATTTGTGGGGTGGAAAGGGTAGATCTATGGGGGAAAGAGGGGAAGATTCGTGGGTGGAAGGGGGTAGAGGGGGTAGATTGTGGGTGGAAAGGGGGTAGTGGGTAGAAAGGGGGGTAGATTCGTGGGTGGAAAGGGGGTAGATTTGTGGGTAGAAAGGGGGGTAGATTCGTGGTGGAAAGGGGGTAGATTTGTGGGTGGAAAGGGGGGTAGATTTGTGGTGGAAAGGGGTAGATTTGTGGGTGGAAAGGGGTTAAATTTGTGGGTGGAAAGGGGTAGATTTGTGGTTAGAAAGAGAGAGAGAGAGGGGGGGGAGGGAGAGACAGAGATGAAAAAGATATGGAGGAGAATGAATATCACAGTGCAAGA
>NW_020868999.1:195000-197500 GCF_003789085.1 Penaeus vannamei | reverse complement strand
AGTTAGTATGAGAAAAACACAACAATTTACTTTACTCCGTTCTCCCCCTTCCCCCTTGACTGACACGGGAAAGCTATATTTGGCTACACATCTTACCCTGTCGGTTTTTAAAGGGCTTTGTGAAACGGCATGCAGCTTTTTTTATGGGGTGAAGGTATTCTTTCACCATATTGGTTTATGGACTAATGCCGGAACAGGTTTAGTCTATTGTGTGTTGCGTGAGTTTCTCTCTCTTTTTTTTATCACTCTCCTCTCTTCTCTCCTTTCTCTGTGTCTCTCTCTGTCTTTGGTCATCGGTCTGTTTCTCTCTCTTTCTCGCTCTACCTGCCTGTCTATTTTCCTCCGCCTATTTTTCTATATCCCTTTTCACTCTGTCTGTCTGTTTGACTGGTCGCCTATTTATATGCCCATTCAGCTATCTGTCTATCTATCTATCTATCTACCTATCCATCAGTCTGTCTTTTCTCTCTTTTTCTTCTCTCTATCTATCTATCTATCTATCTATCTGTCTATCTACCTTTCCCATTCATCTGTCTTCTCTTCTCTCTCCTCTTCTCTCTCTCTCTCTCTCTCTCTCTCTCTCTCTCTCTCTCTCTCTCTCTCTCTCTCTCTCTCTCTCTCTCTCTCTCTCTCTCTCTCTTCTAATCTGCTTCTCTGTCTACCTGTGTCTCATTCTCTCTCTCTCTCCTACATCTCTCTCTCTTTCTTTGCTTCCCTCACCCCCTTCCTTCTTTCAATCCCTCTCTCCTGACCTTTCTCTACTATATGTATTTAGTCATTCATTTCTTCGGATTCTAAAGAGAATAAAGAAATATTTACCCTCTGTTTCTATCTCCACAACCATTAAAAAAGATCATTCCTCGATCTATTTCCGTTGTGCTCTAAACTAATCTACTTCAGATTGGGACCGAATTCCCGAGATCAGATTAGATTAAAAGGTAAGGAAGACTAATGTCACCCCTCTCTCCCTAAACACCAAAAACAACGGATTTTCCCTTTTTACGTTGTTTTTGGTAATCGTATCGTAGGAATTGCTCTAATGCGGTGCGGGGAGTTGTAGAAATTACTACCGAAAATAGAGGGCTTTTTTTTTTTTTTTTGTTAATTTCTTCTTATTATTATTTTTTACTTGGTTTTGTTATCTAGTATCATGTTATTGTCAAGAGAGTGGAGACTAGAGTGGATTTTCGATGTACGTATTCTTGTTGCATAGGGGGATTGTTGTACGGTTTATTACACACACACAGATACACAAGACACACAACATACACAAACAACACACACACATATCAACATACACACACACAACAAATATATAAATAAATAATACAACACAACACGCACACACACACACCACACACAACACACACACATACACATAATTATATATATATATATATATATATATATATATATATATATATATATATATATATATATATATATATATATATATATATATATATATATGTGTCTATATATATGCATGTTGTGTGTGTTGTCTAATATATACATATAAATAAAATAATGCACATGGTTCTTATGTGTCTGTGGTGTGTTTACATGAATAAGAGACGCATCGGGGAACAACAGATTTCAAAAGCGGAAAGCACCAAAACCTTTCTCTTTCTCTCACTCTCTCCTCTCTCCTCTCCTCTCTCTCTCTCTCCTCTACCTCTTCCTCTTCTCTCTCTCTCTCTCTCTCTCTCGTCTCCTCTCTCGTTCTCTCTTCTCTCTCTCTCTATCCCTCTCCTCCTCTCTCTCTCTCTCTCTCCTCTTTCTCTCTCTCTCGCTCTCTCCTCTCTCTCTTCTCTCTAAGTGATTAATGATAAGAATTGAGCAAGAATTAGCAGAGACCCCAAAACGAGGGGCGTCGAAGGGTACTTTGGAGTCTCGTCTCTTTAACTCATCGGGCTAAGAAATAACCTCTGACGTCACAGTCTCCGGAAAGAATGGCAGAGTTCACAGAAGTCTCAAAAGTTCCATGTGCGCCTTGGGGCGTGTACGATGTTGAGGGACAAACTAGATTGGGGGGGGGAGGGGGACGGGGGAATAGTAAATAGGATGGAGTTCTGCCTTTTTAAATTCTTGGAGGGAGTTAGGAAATTCTCTATAAGATCTAGGAATGTCTCAAGAAAAAAGGAATAAGAAGAACGAAAGAAATAATGCAAATTCCTTGTCATAATAAAAGTCCAGAGAGGAAGTAAAAATCAAAATAGGATATAAAACGGCAGCAAAAAAAAAAAAAAAAAAAAAAGACCGTAAAAATTTTTTTTCTTCTTTTTCTTTTACTCTCTCAATAAAAACTTCCAAATCACAATTTCGCAATTCTCAGAAATGAACTATAAATTCTGCTGACGTTCTCTCGTTAGTCTGTGTCAGCAAAAGCAAGGCGAGAACTGGCGAATCTGCTTGTGCGTGAATCTTGAGTTTGTGAATCTTGGCGGGAATCTTGACTTGAGACTCATGGAGGCGCATCCCGGAGTGTCTGATGCATAGA
>NW_020868999.1:180000-182500 GCF_003789085.1 Penaeus vannamei | reverse complement strand
ATGATAATGGCAAAATTGGCAAAATAATAATGAAAATGATAATAACGATAAAAGTAATGGCAATGATGATAAAGACAATAATTATGAAAATGACAACAAAAACAACAATAGAAAAGACCAAAAACGACAGTAGCAACAACAACAATTATAATAATAATAAAAGTAGTAGTAGTAATAATAATGATAACAATATTAGTAATAATGATAATGATAAAGATAATAATGATAATATAAAAATAATAATGACAATGACAATTATGTTAATATTACTAATAGTTTTAGTAATAGTAATAGTAATAAAATAATTGCAGTGATAATAATCCTGTTAATAATATAGCTAATAATGATAATAATAATAATGTATAATAATAATTACAGTGATGATAACAATAATATGACCAATAATAATAGCGATGGTAATAAACATGATAATAGTGATATTAATAATAATAGTAAAAATGATAATGATAAGGATAATAACGATATCAATAATAATGACGATAATGATAATGAAGAGAATAACGAAAATGATTGTGATAATAAAAATAACAAATGAAAACAATAATAACAATGACAGTAAAAATGATGATACTAATTACAATAATAATAATGAAAACGATAATGAAATTAGTAACAGTAAAGATGATAGTATAAATAACAATAATGATGATGATGATGATAATAATAATAATAATAATAATAATAATAATAATAATAATAATAATAATAATAATAATAATAATAATAATAATAATAACGATAATAATGATAATGGAAATAATGATAATAATAATGATGATAATAATAATAATAATATTAATAATAATAATAATAATGATAATAATGATAATAATAATAATAATGATGATAATGCTAACAATAATGATAATGATAATAATAATAGCAGTGATAATGATGACAAGAATGATGACAACAATAATAGGAATTGTATCATTAAAATGATGTGTTAATTAGGCAAAAAAAAAGTCAAAGCAATTTGTTTTATTTGACTCATATTCATGTGACCTGGAATATTATATTGTGCACAACTTATTTTGTTTAAGAAATTATATATGTATCTGTTAGAATTTACGAATGTGTAATGCATATGAGAAATTACTATGCCGTCCTGCGCATCTTTCTGTTCTTTTGTATACTGTTTTGATGTAGTAACCGGCCTGTAGTTAACGTAGTACCCGGCCTGTATTAGATGTTAACGTAGATGTAGTAACCAGCCTGTATTAGATGTAGTAGAAGTAACCGGAAGAAGTAACCGTAACAGTAGATGTAGTAACTCTGTAACCGTAGTTGTACTGTAGATGTAGTAACAGATGTAGTAACCGTAGTAACAGGTAGATGTAGTAACCGTAGTAGTAGATGTAGTAACAGTAGATGTAGTAACAAGTAGATGTAGTAAGTAGTAGATGTAGTAACAGGTAGATGTAGTAACAGGTAGATGTAGTAACGTAGATGTAGTAACAGGTAGAGTAACAGGTAGAGTAGTGTAGTAGTAACCGTAGCAGATGTAGTAACAGGTAGATGTAGTAACGTAGTAACCGTAACAGGTAGATGTAGTAACGTAGATGTAGTGTAGATGTAGTAACAAGTAGAACCGTAGTAGATGTAGTAACAGGTAGATGTAGTAACAGGTAGGTAGGTAGATGTAGTGTAGATGTAGTAACCGTAGATGTAGTAACGTAGTAACCGTAGTAGATGTAGTAACAGGTAGATGTAGTAACCGTAGCAGATGTAGTAACAGGTAGATGTAGTAACCGTAGCAGATGTAGTAACAGGTAGATGTAGTAAGTAGCTAGTAACAACCGTAGTAGATGTAGTAACAGGTAGATGTGGTAACCGTAGCAGATGTAGATGTGGTAACCGTAGCAGATGTAGTAACAGGTAGATGTAGTAACGTAGCAGATGTAGTAACAGGTAGATGTAGTAACCGTAGCGGTAGATGTGGTAACAGAGTGTTGTAGTAACCGTAGTAGATGTAGTAACAGGTAGATGTGTAAAGATGACAGGTAGATGTAGTAACCGTAGCAGATGTAGTAACAGGTAGATGTAGTAACAGGTAGATGTAGGTAGATGTAGTAACCGTAGCGTAGTAACCGTAGAGATGTAGTAACAGGTAGATGTAGTAACCGTAGCAGATGTAGTAACAGGTAGATGTGGTAACCGTAGCAGATGTAGTAACAGGTAGATGTAGTAACCCAGATGTAGATGTAGTAACCGTAGCAGATGTAGTTAGATGTAGTATTAGCAGTAACAGGTAGATGTAGTAACCGGTTTGCACCTTGAGACAACAAAGTGACGTGCAGAGTAAAAGCAAACTGGTCCCTTTTTCCGTTTCTCTGATGAATTTGGCGTTAGAATACTAAATGTGGAAACTCTTAGCATGATATGTAAATTTCCCTGTTTAATTACAATCAACATGAACATGAAAGCTAGCCATGAAACAAATATTTACCGGAGAAGAGGCAATGTTATGTGTGTGTTC
>NW_020868999.1:135000-140000 GCF_003789085.1 Penaeus vannamei | reverse complement strand
ACCAGTTCCAAGCCTATTGTCGAGAAGCAGCAGGCCTAAAAGCGTCCTCAGAAGGGAGTTCTGGTTGGCTCTCAGCCAGCCCTTGGCCTCCCCTCCCTCCCCCTCCTCCTGCCCCACTGCTCCCCATTCCTCGTCCCTCTCCTTTCCCATCCCTCTTCCCTCTCCCTCCCCATCGCTCTTCCCTCTCCCTCTCCCTCCCCTCCCTCATCCCTCTCCCTTTCCCCGTCCCTCCCAACCCATACACAATTCACGCTCCCGACTGCCACTTTGACGTCACACCCTCTCATCTCATCTCGTGCTGTTGTTTTCCTCCTTTATCATAATCTGTTCGCGCTTCCCTGCCCAGCGAGGTGAAAAGTGTGTCAGTTCGTCAGACTCGCCTGCGGATCGGCCGAAGCGAGAGTTGGGAGGTCGCGAGGTTATTAATAATGAAAGAAATCGCTGATACATTTAACAAACCGCATTCTGTAAGCAGCGATGGAGAGGGTACTGATAGCAGTATTCAGCGACTCAGAGATTGACGCTCGTCCATTGTTAAGATATGTGCTAATCAATTTCTTTCCCTTAGGCTCGGTTATCAGCTGTTCATTCGACGTGGAAAAATCTCGGGTTTCTCATGCTACAAGCTTCTATCAGTACGCCTATGACGAATATCCGGAGCTCTTTGTTATATACAGTATTACATCATATATAACGTAAGCAGACCCCGGTTTACGTTAATGAAAGTAATTGTTGCGCCGAAATGCTGATTTTCTTTTTAAAAAAGCGTTTACGTAACCTTTACGCACGACAGAGCAGCCATAAAAGAATTTCCGATGAACACACATTTTCACTCGTGTCTCTCTCAGGGATGGCTAGAAAGGCATATGCCTGAAGCCAAAGTGTTTTTTCCTTCCGTCTAGATCGAAACATGTAAAGAATGAGGGAGCATGTGACGCGTGCACACACACACACGCACACGCACATAGAGGGAGGAAGGGAGAGAGAGAGATGGAAAGAGCGAGAGAGAGAGAGAGACAGAGACCGAGCGAGAGAGAGAGGAGAGAGAAGAGAGAGCGAGAAGAGAGAAGAGGAAGAGAGAGAGCGAGAGAAGAGAGAAGAGAGAGAGAGAGAGAGGAGAGAGAAAAGAGAGAAAGAGAGAGAGGGAGAGACAAAGAGAGACAGATCGAGAGAGAGAGAAGCAAAGAGAAAATCCCAACTTTCCCCGGCGATGTCCCCTAACAACCTTCCCTCGGCTGTCGTGGAGCAATCTTCTGTCTTCCCCTTGACCTCCCGCCCTTCGTCACAAGGAAATATGGGTCATAAGGGACATCTGACGAGGCTGATTATAGTAGCGCGAGTCGTCTTTTGGGGTGGGCGTGGGAGGGCGGAGGCGAGAACGAGGCCCGCGACGAAGGGTTAAGGTGCAAGAGGGAGAACCGAGGGTGTAAGGTATCAGGGTCGAGAAAAAAGGGACAGAGCGCTGCTTGGAATGAAAATTAAGGTTATATCATTTGTAAGGAGGAAGATCACAATAACAGAAACATATGGGCAGGGGAGTGGCTGAGTAATGTGGAGGTCATTAGGACCGAGAGTGACTGGGGAATAGGGGACCTGGAGACAGACACATAAAAGAGTCATCAAGGAGGTTGGGAGAAGGAGAGGAGGGGGGGGGGGTAATATAACAGTAAACTCCATGTGGAATTGAATAGGGTAACATGGCCATCCATTGATTTTCTTTGATGTACATTTCTCTAAATCCGTGATGTTGAAAAGGTTATAATCCATGAACAGTGACAATGTTTGTTTATACTGCACTTGAACACGAGAATAAAACCGTTCTCTTAATGCTGTCTTCGTTTCTCCTTGGATTAGGTGTGGCAAGAGTCATGGCTGGTGAACGTCTACAATAAATCAAGCTAAGAAGATACGAAAACCGGTACAAAAACGAAAGACAGAGGAAAACAAACAAACAGTGGCATTTCCTTGAATGGTGACAGAGACGGAGAAATTCCCCCACCAGTTCCGTCGTCCGTGTCCGACCCTGCCTGGCTGTGAGGCTACTTCCCCCATTGATCTGCTAACCTTCAGAAGTGATTGCCGTCAGCTCTGTTGGTGAGGGAAAAAAGGGAAAAAACTTGGGTGACAATGATTTTTTTTTTCAAAATGATTGTGAAGTTCCCGATGATTTTGAGCCAAGGTGTGTGTGTCATTCTCTTTCCCTTTCATTGGCAGGTTTACGGATAATGCGAGGGAGAAAAATATCGTGGAGACTCGATTCCCTCACAGCGCTCGGAAGTCCCACGATCAGCTGTACATCTCTGAAGACATCATTTGCTTTTGAAACTCTCACAGGACAAATGCTGATGATTTTAACGCGTGAAACAGTAGGCTCAACTTTCCAGAAAGAATAATTTACGCAGTTCGAATTTTCATGCAGAGAATAACCCTGAACCGAGCTCGAAATCGTTGGTCACTTCACAAAATTGGGGCTAGTTTCCTGCCATACTTATTTACAGTTTTCTCAATGTCTTAAGATTTGTTCTACGTTTCCCTACTGACCTGTGGATATATGCCAGGTCATGGAATTGGTGACTTAGGTTATTTTGATTAAATATATTGAGATTGTTGACACCAAGCGCAACAAACTCAGCAAGGGCTCAAACATTGTCTTTTTTTCTCTCCTGTGTCCACTTATGAATATGCAAATTATAGATAATATATGAATTAATCTAATGTATATCTATGTCTACCGAGTACGATATACAAGCAGCTGAATCCCACGGATATATACACTTAAATTAGTATTATCATGTCGATCTTACTATTAAAATACCAACAAATTTGAGCAGACACTTCCAACACCGAGATATATGCTGGGGTAAATCTAAGGGTCAAAAACCCACATTTCACTATGTAATAGAATCCGAAACTAAGCACTTCGGCCATCAAAAATCAGCCGAACAACAGGGGAAAGTAACGTGGCCATTTTATGTCAGATCTGTGTGTTTCACGTAATTATAGATTTACTTAGTTCCTCTTAATTACATATTTGTCTATTTATTTTTAATTGCTGAAGTTATTAACAACGGGTCTATGCCACGGAAATGAAATAAAGAAAACACGAAAATAATGAAGAAATACATGATTAGGACATAATTTCAAATACTTTATAAATGATTAAAGTACCCCCTCTAAAAACAAAACCGTATTTTTAGTAAATGATCTTAATTTCTATGGATATCAAGGAAATTAGATTGACAAAGCATAACATTAACATCTTACCGAAAGTCATAAAAGTGTTTATTTTATATAAGTACGATGAAAAAAGAATAGACAAGAAGAATAACAGGGATGGTAAGAATAATCGGAACAATTACGATATATAGCATTTTTTAGATCAAAATAATGAATTTCCACGAATGATATCAAAAGGAAAATACGACTCCATAAAACCACATCTGGCACCGTGAGAAAACCGTCTGCCATTAAAGAGGTTTTTCTTCTGTATAATATTACTTCTATAACGGTGATGCCTATTTATAATTGAATATAATTACGATGATAATGATAAAACAACATATACTGAGAGCAGTCTAGATTACGTCTTGTATGGTAATGTATCCATAGTTATTATAATAATTGTTATTTTTATTCATATCTATATTACTATACTCTCTTGTCACTGTTTACTGTTACCATCATAGTATTATTAATATTATGATTATTCCTTATTATCATTGTTATCATTGTCATCATTGTAATTTTGTTTTGTTATTATTATCATTATTATTATTATTATAATTATTATTATTATTATTATTATTATTATTATTATTATTATTATTATTATTATTATTATTATTATTATTATTATTATTATTATTATTATTTAATTTTATTATTATTCATTATTATTTATTATTATTATTTTATTATTATTATTATTATTATTATTATTATTATTATTATTATTATTATTATTATTATTATTATTATTATTATCATCATCATCATCATCATTATCACTATTATTATTATTTTATTATATTATATTAATATCAGATGTTGCTGTTGTTATTGTTACTGTCATTATTATCATCATCATCATCAATGTTATCATCATTACTTCTCCTCATCACTCCTCATCACCCTCACCATAATACCCACCACCACCACCATAACAACAACATAACAACAACTTTTCCTTAAATCTAGTTCTACAACACGACTTCGTACCCTATAAGAGATACCGCCTACGTTCCTATCGGCTTCCCTTCGTTCGAACAACCTACACCGTTCGCATAAGGCAATCCGCATGCCAAACAACACTAATAAGATTCGCCGGAGTGCGTTCCAAAGCCTATAATGTTAGTGTTGGCTGAAGAACTGGGAGGAGAGTGAGGGGAATTCTGAGGGGAAGGATGTTAACCGCGCTGTGGGTGATAGCGTGTTTGTTTAAGGGAGGGATGGATGGAGGGGGGTGGGGGAGGGAAAGGTTCGATTGCTTGGGGTTGGGGAGGGGGAAGGGGAGGGGTAGGATGGAGAAGGAGGAGAGGGGGAAGGGAGGGGGAAAGAAGAAAGGAGGGGAGAGAGGGGAAGGGAGAAGGGAGTTAGAGGAAGAAAGAGGGGAGAGAGGGAAGGGAGTGATTGAGAAGGCGAGTGGATTGGGGGCCATTAGGGGTGATCGGAGGATAAGGGGAGATGGGGAGGGAAAGGTAAGGGGAAAGGGGAAGAACGAGAGGGATTGGGAGAGAGTGAGAGGAAGAGAAGAAACCGAGAACAAGCTAGTGAGCAGAGAGAGAGAGAGAGAGAGAGAGAGAGAAGAGAGGAGAGAGAGAGAAGAGAAGGAAGAGAGGAAGAGTGAGAGAGTATAGAAAGAGAAGAAGAGAAGAAAAAAAAACAGAAAAAGAAGAGAAGCGAAGAAAACATAAAAAGAGAAAAAAAAAGACAAAGAAAGACCTAGAAAGCGAAAACGAGAAAGAGAGAAAGGCAGACGATCTTAACAGGCATTAAGTGGC
>NW_020868999.1:115000-117500 GCF_003789085.1 Penaeus vannamei | reverse complement strand
CATATATATATTATATATATACTAGTATATAATATAACCTATACTATTATACATTATTATATTATATAGTTAATAATTTAATATAATATATAATCTATCACTATGTTATCTCATGATTATATATATCTATATATATACCTACTATACCTACCTCTTATACTTATACAATCTCCCACACACACACACACATCACACCGCACAATCCCATCACACACCACGCACACACACACACACACACATGCACACAGCACACAACCACATCACACAAACACACAACACACACATCAGCACACACGCGTCGACCATCACACACAACAAAAAAACCAAAAAAAAAAAAAAAAACCAAAAAACAAACACATAACACACACACCCACATCGTTATATTATATATACATATAGTATATACGTACCTATAAGTATCATATATCGTATATATACATATTAATATACTATATATACTTAAACTATAATACATATGCATATGCATAGTATAAGTATATACTATATATTACTCGATATATATATATAATTATATATATATATACAATATTATATACATATATATGTAATTATATATTATATATATATATAATATATCTATATACCTATATTATCATATAATATTATTATATATATTTATAAAGTAAATCTATTTTTTTATTATAATATAAATGTTAATATTAGCTATATTATACTATTGTATATATATTATAATAGTTTATAATTATAAATATATAATATACCAATATAAGTAATCTATACAATACATAAATATAAATATGAAATAATATATGATATATAATATATAATAATTATATATAGACACACCCACACCACACAACCACAAATACTTCACACACACAACTCACACACCACACAACCAACAACCAACACCACACACACCACCACACACACACATCACAACACATACACACCCACACTATATAACTCTGTATATTAGAAACATTATTAAACTCAGACAGTATACCTACTAGAATAGTATAAATAATAACCATCTAACATACTTCTATCTATGTTACTATAATATATACATATAGTAGTATCTATATATATACTATGTGTGACTGTGTCGTGATATACCTATATATAACTGACCTATATACTACTATACCTATACAGTATTACAGTAACTATATATATCATAATTCATACTGTATAGTATACGACCTATATAATAACGACAATCATATAGACATACATCATACCTATCATAATAACCCTTACTACCCTATAGACATATATAGCTAGTACGTATATACTATACCCTCTACCTATATAGTATATACTACACTAACTACCTAACATAACTCACTACTACTCCAGTATACTACTATGACCCTACCTATTATACTAACTCAATCATACCCTGCTGTGTGTATGTGCTGTGGTGTGTCGTGTGGCTGTGCTGTGTGTGTGTGCTGTGTGTGTAGCTCGTTGCATATATATACGCCCAACACCCCTCCCCCCACACACTCAATACATACCATCGTATAAATGTATATACCCCTATATCCTATACTATAGTATTATATACTCACTACGCTATTATCATATACCTATGACTATACCTGTACTCATACGTAGTATACTGTATGTATGGTATGTGTATATATATCCTACCTTATATTCTACCTATATATAATATACGCTATATGTACTATGATACACTATATAAGATTATCTATCATACATATACTATAATACTACTATATAACTATATATATCTACCGGTATACCTATATAATATATATAGTATTATTACTACTCTCCTATACTTACTAACTACCCCTACATCACCTATACATACCCTACCCATAATACTATCTACTCCCTATCATTATACCTACTAGGTATAATTTACTACGCCCTATAATACACTACTATACCACACCAACACACAGCACACACACACACACAGAACAACACACACACCACCCAAACACCACACACTCCACACACCCATACCACACACACGACCGCACAGCACACACACAACACACACACACACAACACACCACACACCCCACCCCACACACACAGTCACAGAACAACCACGACACCAAAACACACACATACCCACACACCACAGACACATCACACACACACACACGACACCCAGTGTATGCGCCGTACGCCCCAGACACAACACACACACACACACAATCACACGACACACACAGCCAGTACACATCACAACACATCTATATCTGTATATATAGACAATATATAGACCAATATAGACAATATATTATATTAGATATATATATATATATATTATATCATATATATAATTATATATATATATATATTAATACTGTATTATGATAACTAATATATATATATAATTATATTCATATGTGTACACTACTAGACATATATAAGACATACTCATACTAGACATATATATATAACTATATATATACTATATACTATATATATATATATATATTATATCATATGTGTGTCGATGTGTGTTCGT
>NW_020868999.1:85000-87500 GCF_003789085.1 Penaeus vannamei | reverse complement strand
GCAGGTGTATATAGAGAAAAGAAGACTTTCAGATAATATCTTTTCTTTTTATGGATAGGAATTAGCAACGGTATTATGGGCTAAAGCAGTGTTGTTCAAACTGGGGTCCACGTAGTCCTGGGGGTACGCAACATAGATCATAGGGGTACGTGAACAAACAAGGAACACACACGCTTCGCATCTCACATTAAGTTGCGTAAGTCTTTTCAAGTATTTTGTTATTAAATCATCTTTTTTATTCGTATATTAAATTCGAATTTATTGACCAACATTCCTGCAATGCACTTTTCATAATTAGTTTATTATTTGAATTATCCTAAATAAAACAGTTTGTTTAGCCATGGTGGACGAGGGGGGGGGTACGTAACAGGATAAGAAGGTAATAAAGGGTACAATAGGCGAAAATGTTTGGACAGCACTAGTCTAAACTATTCTTAAGAATGCCCTGCTCTGTAATTATCATAGTTTAGGATTAATAATAGATTTTGTCATTGTTATATGAGAGATTTTTACATTCCGTTTACAAAATGAACCGCAATGTATGACGTAGAAAGGACCGCCATTTCGCATAAGGGTTCAATAATATCAATAGGCCTAGCTTTTTTTTTTTTTTTTTTTTGGCTATACACTACGCAATTTCTTCATAATTTACCAAAGGGAAGACAGAATGAATAGGAAAGAAATAAGAACGATATCAAAGGCAGGGACCGCCCTCGAGTGCAAATCCAGATGAATTCAATATTCGCACACTGTTAAACACTAAAGTATTCGCTCGGCTGCAAACTCTCTGCCTGAGTGTATCATACACACGCAGCTCACTTTGACATTCTCGGGCGCTGCAATAAGTTCGGAAGGCCTTTTTTTCCACTTTGTAGCTCCCTGACCTTTCCTAACGGTGGTTCCTCTGTGTTGAACCGTCTGATACCTCAACTTCTCTAATGTAGTTGTGTGTGTGTGGTGTGTGTGTGTGTGTGTGTGTGTGTAGTGTGTGTGTGTGGTGGTGTGGGTGTGTGTATGTGTTGGTGTGTGTGTGTGTGTTGTTTGTTGTTTGTGTTGGTGTGTGGTGTGTGTGTGTGTGTGTGTGTGTGTGTGTGTGTGTTGGGTCGTGCGTTGTCAGGAATGAGAGAGAGCTCTCCTATGAACGATATCTATAGAAGCACTCACAGAAGCGCATACCTCCCCAAGGGAAAAGGGTCACTGACGCAATAAACATATTCACTCTCGAAAAATTACGTGTTAACTCTTTAACTCTTTCTCAAGATTTGGTGATGTCCGTAAACCATAACCTTCTTGGCGGAGGTAATAAAGGTAACATAATAATTTTGGCAGTCATTCAAATTCTGGATCGGATCATCATCAAAAAATTCTAATTGCATCTCTGGTAAAAAAAAAAAAAAAAAAAAAAAAAAAAAAAAAAAAAAAAAAAAAAAAATCTTGTTTTGAGTTATCCTGGTAACCAACTAACAAACAAATAAGCAACCATTCTAACTAACTTACCAACGCTATCAAAAATATAACCCCTTGGCGGAGGTAATTACAACCTTACTCGGTCTTTCCGTCATTTTGAGTCATTAGTTGATTTAAGACATATCCGTTTTGGTTTTATCTTAGAGCGCCTTTGCAAGGTGAATTTAAAACATTTCTGTTTACTTTTACCCACATATTTTTAAGGCAAGAAGGTAATGATGCTTACATCCAAAATAGACCAATAAATACCGTATAACTTTCATTATAACATTACCCATCTGAATAAAAAAAAAAATGAAATAAAATGAATGAAAATAGAAAATAAAAAAAAACAGCTTCCGTAGATGAAGGATAGACTTCCATTACTCATAACACGAGTATTTACTCCTATGAGTCTTCTACCCCTGAAAAAATAATGAAATTATAAAGGATGAAGAGAATATGTAATGATTAAAGGTAAACGTGTGGTGGGTTTGAGTTCCCCGGAGAAGGAGACGTCTAACACTCACCATTCGCTCTAACACTGTTCATGCCACTCCCTTTTCCACGGGACTCTCCTGTCTGGTATTATGGACAGTGGTTCTTTGATTCACACGCTTGTACTGCCCTCGTGGGTTTAATTGTCACAACAATAAGACCATGGTGCGTTGACTGATTGTTTGAGGATCATGAAGAGAGCATTGAGGATAGAGTATATATGTATTGCCTTTCTATATCCAGGGCCACTGTAGTTTTATTAAAGGAAACAACTTTATCAAAGTTTATGGAGATTATGAATAACTAATTGTTTATCTTGTGAAAGGAATTTACTAATTTGTGCTGTGGGGCAGCGTACTATGGCATTCTTTGTGTGTGTGTGTGTGTGTGTGTGTGTGTGTGTGTGTGTGTGTGTGTGTGTGTGTGTGTGTGTGACGAGAGAGAGACGAAAGATGAGAGAAATGTGATATTCTTTTCTAAATAGTTACCACAGACACACAAATCAATCCTCTCTTTCGGTCTTTGAAAGAGAAATAGAAAGGGGGAAAAGAAAAGA
>NW_020868999.1:70000-77500 GCF_003789085.1 Penaeus vannamei | reverse complement strand
CACCATTACATAAATTATTTCTATGATTCTCATTATTATCATTATAAATTTACCATTATTATTATCATAACTATAATTATCATTGTTATTATTATCCTCATCATCCTCATCCTCATCCTCATCATCAGTGCAATTATGTCTATAATGAACAGCACTTATCATTGTTGTCAATTTACTGCTAGACTGTTAAGCCAAGTTATATACCATTGCCTCCGTCGTTTCTTTCGCCATCAACCAGATTTCATACTTTAATACCGAATGAAAACGTCGTCTTAAATCGGTTTAGGAGCCTCTGTAAACTTTACTATCAATCCCTCTTTTACTCTTTATTGCAAAACTCCGCTGCACAATACAATTAATTCATACAAATGTCAGATGAAATCGCCCCTTTTAATCATAGGATATTTTTAGTCGACAGTAAAAAAAAATAATAAATAAATAAATAAAGGCTGGGTGAATGAAATGGAAAGAAATAACTCCGTTTTGGACGTTCGCTGATATGAACTCGCTCGTTTATTTGGGTGATTGTAATGCAATGAGTGTAAGAGTCAAATGACTGTCATAAAGCCATCGCTTCTCCGATGATGGCGACCGCGACCTACATTTTGGCTGGGTTTTATCTGTGGTCTCTGCGTACAAGCCGTGGGAATAAGGTGACGATATTATTTAACGTTATATTAAGGGGTTTCTTAGGTATATCATGATTAGAAATGAAAGCAAAAGTTAAGCAAAAACAAGCCAATGTATTTGAATAAACTTAATATACTGACACTTCCTAACGTATGCATCGAGTGGAAACGCAAAGAGTGCATTCTCATTCTAGAAATACACCATAAAATACAACAAAACGTCGACATCGTGGACAATATTACGGGGAAGACTGGCTCCCGTCGCCCAATGCTCCCTGCGGCCACCGTAGACAATCACAATAAACGTCCTTCGACCGCCATCAATCGCTTTCCCTCGGGCGCCTGCAGACATTCAGGCACGGAGCCACTCGGCAGACAAAGGGAATGCGACAATAATCCTAAATAAAGGATGCTTTGTTACAGACATGACAGGACGAAAATATACGGAATAATGTAATGACTTGTGATGGAGGGTCGATCAGGTGGATGGAATTTGAAATATAAAGATTATTACAAAGAAATTTAATAACTGTTAAAATACTTTTAGTTATAGTTTTACCAATGGTGATTACGGAACAAAAGACACGAAGAGATGCATGCATATCAGCATCATTGCCAACGTCCTTAAATAAATACCAACATAAATTCATCCATACATACGTACAAACACCATTGCATACGTACTGTACAAACGCAAATACGTAATTCATGATTTCAGTTACTCGTCAGATTAATTGTCAGCCTAATCCCCAAAGAAAACTAGGAAATAAAGACTATTGAGTGATGACTGTCAGATTCGGAGACAAAAAAAAGAAAAGAAAAAAAAATACTAGATCATACCGGCAGGTTTACAGCTACTTTCTAAAGATCAAAGGGTTATTCACCGCCTACTGTCTAGAGAGGTGAATAAACTTCCACACAAATAAAAAATAAAAATACCTGCTTTTATTTAGAACCATCTCCGCGTCACTTAAACCCTCCTTTGCCTGCTTAACGAGACGTGGGTTGTAAGCAGAGCAGGCAAACTTGCAGACAAGGAACACCGGAGGCTGGCGAGTCCCCTCACGTGCCGGGAACAGTGTTATATCCCGCTTCATTTACATGGCTTTGTACGTGCTACCCGCAGGTCTTTGTGTAAGGCTGCTGCTGACAACCGTAGTCTCGGCGCGCGGTTCGTCTTATCTCCATATATACAGTATGCATAGTTTCTCTCTAGTGTATCTATCTCTGCCTTTGTCTCTGCCTATTTTTTTCCTTGTTTTATATGATATTGCCATTATCTCTACAAATATGTTTCTACTTCTATCTACTTCCGTCTCTCAATCCGTTTTTTTCAGTGTTTACTTGTCTGTAAACATTGACCTTCTTATTCATAAAACTTTTTTCTATTTAAAAACTGTGAATACAAACAATCGAACAGACCCACATGTATGCACGCATGCATGCGTGTGTGTGTGTGTGTGTGTGTGTGTGTGTGTGTGTGTGTGTGTGTGTGTGTGGTGTGTGTGTGTGTGTGTGTGTGTGTGTGTGTGTGTGTGTGTGCATGCATACATGCATGCATAATCAAATAAATGCAATGAGTATCCAGTTTTTACTGTTTTTTTATCGAAAAGTAATTAAGCCATGGAAATATGACCATTTATTACACACACTATAGGCTGTAGTTACGAGTGGTTTGATAGTGTTGATTGTGTATATGCATGGGGTATTGCTGATCATATAGAAGCCGAGGCCAGTAAAGGTTGGTTTACAGTAAATGCTACTAGCATGGAAGCGATTATCACTGGTAACACAGGTGTCTAGAAAAGATAGTTGGAAATCTCAGGAATCCTAAAATCTCACAAATGTTCTATTCGCAGTAATCCTTCACAAAATTTTGGTCATGGTACTAAAGATGACTTATAAAACGGTAAGAAAAAAGTGTCAGTTACCATGGAGATCGATTGGTAATCACAACCTCGATCAGATGCAGAATTAAACGCATATTATCATAAAATATACTCAATTAACTTCTGGACGAAATTGAACACATTTCCAAAAAAGTCTGTTTACCATTTTACAAGTCATCTTTAGTAACATTGAACACATTTCCAAAAAAGTCTGTTTACCTCTACACGAATTTTCTTATACAACGTCGTCTGAAAATAATGTAATTTTAAGTTAACATGAATGCTTGAAATGCCTTTTTGTAACTTTCAAACTTTTAAAAACATCGGATTAGTGGATTTATCAGAAATCGCTGACACGGTTTCGTAGTTATATGCTTTGTGACCATGCGCCAAGTTTCAAACGATCAAATTGGCTTGTTGGGTACACAAAGATTTTTTGTACCTACCAGTAATACGAAAAGAAGCATGCGTTAAGCAAAGAGCAGCACCTAGCCCTAAGGTCAAGTGAGTTTATTGTAATCCCCTAATGTCAATTCCCACAATTTTTCAGAAACAGGATTCACAGTAACTGGCTATTTCTGAAACGATGTTCATATAGGTAATCGCAAGATCAATCCATCAGATTATAACGAAAACGAAAAATTGAGATTTTTTTTTTCTTTTGTCTGAAAGCTTACAGTAACATTAAGGTCATGTTTTATGGTAAAGTAATGCATTTCCTGTGGCACCTGTAAGGTAACAATCATAACAGCTTAGTTTTTTAAACATTTAAATTATTATTATTTTTTTTTTTTTTTTTTTTAATGAGATGGCTGGTATCTATATTATTAGCTATAATCTCCTTGGTTTCCTGAGGTTACAGGATATGATTTCATTTGCAAAAGATATGGAATTTTCACGACAATCATATGGGAAAACGGACTCTTCTTTGACAGACATATCGAATCAAATCAAGTATGAATATAAAATGGTATACTGTAGATGCTGTTACTCAAAAGAAAGACATACACCGGACTTCATAAAGGCTCCAATTTACATAAATGTAACAGTTTTATTTAAAGTAGAATAAACCTGTATGTTATGTATTATAGTTATTTATTTTAATATCTGAATTTGTAACTATGTAAAAATACAAATACGGGTATTTCCACAGAAATAAGGCAACTTTATACAAACTGTGCTGTGCAGTGCAATGACAAGGAGATGATCTTGCAATCTTGCTGACCTGCGCGTTACCAGTTGATGGGAATCCCGGCCATTCCTCGCACACGAAAGGAAATTAGAAGCAAAATAAAACAGTATACCACAGCAGAGAATATTCACTGTAACAAATGGAATTAGAACTAAATCTTTAAGTCAAATTCGCTCAACAGCTTTGAATGTGGATGGCCGGTCACGGAACAATAATATCCCCGAGGTTGTGGTTCTCCTCAGCGGGCATTTGTGGCGATCTAGAATGACCGTGGCAGAAACTAGTTCACAGCAGTATCGTATTCCTTTCCATATTAACCAGTACCTTTAGAGGCAACTAGAATGTATGAGACTGCATTCTCGGTAAAATAGTAATACTTTCGCAATCGTCACCAAATCAATCTAAGTTCTCTTGTTTTTATACCTGTTAGGCTGGGCTTCTGACCACCTTGTATCAACACTGGAAGATCAGACTAATGGCTTGCTCTCCGGGTACATTGAGACAACATGGATCAGCGTTGGTCAGCCGGAGAAGCGACGCCCTTCATTCGGCATCTGCATGTGGTATGTATTACGAACGCCCACAGAGGGTCTGTCAAGGGAAGCCTACTCTTTCGAAGCCTGACTCAAAGGATTCGAACAAAGAATAAATATCCCCCGCCTGCCTCTGTCCCGACCCGCCTTGAAACTACCCAAAGAGCAATCGGCAAGGAAGCTGATGATTGAGTCGTTATCGGTGGGATTGGAGTTTACGAGGCCCGTTAGCAGGAATCGGCTCGTGGGTTGATCGGCTCAAATTCCTCATTAGAAAGTATGAGGACTGAAAGACTTGACTTCTCGAAGGCCTTTGCACTATTTTCCGACGACGAGGCGAGTTTTAACGAATTCCAACAAATATATTTATAGGCCCTGTGTGTGTGTGTGTGTGTGTGTGTGTGTGTGTGTGTGTGTGTGTGTGTGTGTGTGTGTGTGTGTGTGTGTGTGTGTGTGTGTGTGTGTGTGAGTGTGAGTGAGTGAGTGAGTGAGCGAGAGGAGAAGAGAAGAGAGAGCACATGCTCTTTTTTTTATCAACGCACTTGACAAATTCCAATAATTATTTCTCTCGTTTTCTCAAAGACGTCGACTTATTTCGAGAACAGGAGACCGTCGTTCGGTCACGCACAGGTGGGGACTGAAGGACTTGCTCACGTATGGAAAACGTTGTCATTTTCCGCACCATTTGCAAGTCCTTCAAGACCAGCTTGGACTGTCTTCGCGTGGAAATGTTGGCGATGTGCTTTTGTTATTTCTTGTGTGTGGTAGCAATAGAAATAAGATTGAGTAGTAGTAGTACTCGGAGTAAAGGTAATACTGATAAGGGTTATGGTGAAAATAATGAGTATTATATGATGATTATGATAACAATAGTAATAAAAATGAGAATGATACTGATGATGATAGTGATAACGATAATGATATTGGTGATGATGATATCTATAATGATAACAATGATAATGATAATAGCAGTAATAATTATAGCAATAATAACATTGAGAATGATATTGATGATGATAGTAATAGTTACGATAGTAATATCGGTGATATGTAATGATAACAGCAATAATGATAATGATAACAGTAATAATGAGAATTATAAGAATGAAGAAAATCATAAACACAATGATAACAATAAATATAGTAATAATAATAATTATTATTATTATAACAATAACATTGATAACGATTAGAAAGATAGTAGTAATGATAATGATAAAGATAATATTTGTCAAGTGACAACATTCTACTAAGCAGGTATTTAAGATGTACATTTATTCTACCTCGAACAAATTGAACATCATCATCACACGTCTCAAATTCCATGAGTATGAATTTTTCGCCGTATTCAGTAATAGGTATACTCGCAGCCACAGAATTTCTCCCTCAGAAACCAAAGTTCAGGGATCATGTTCTAAGACTCACAGTGTGTTCTCCAGGGCCTACAAACGGTATCAGAATAGACACACGTTGCCCAAAAGAACTGAGTTATTCATTTGGTGTGGATTCCATTGCTTCACTGGAATCCTGACACTTTATCATGCAGATCTCATGGGAAGGTCAGCGTGATATTCGAAGTGTGAGTCCTTGAAGTCTATTTTTCACATTATGTGAGAGGATTCTGCAAGGTTGACTGGAATTTGATTAAATTTTCAAAAGCCTGGAAGTTTTATATGTTGCTTATAAGTCGAGAAAAAGAGAATGCGATGTTGTGATAAAAGAGATCAGCCTTGGATACTGACTTTATTGGCAGGTTGGTGCAACATGCAACGCAGAAAAATATTTAACGTTAATTTTGCAGTGGCAATATTTGCGAATACTTGTACATTACACACCAAGATGCTATATGTTAAAAATCTTCAGGTCACCTAGCAGGATGTACGTAGAGCCAAATGTTTAAAATTATCCGATATATGAGAAGATTCCATTAGAAGGTATACCTATAATACAATCCAAACTCGGAATACATTATTATAATGTGATCAGGTATCGACATCAACAATGCCTGCCCATGCCTAAGTAGTACACCGGAATGACAGATGAGTAGATGAAGGAATATGCATATTTTTCTTTATATACAATACGGAATTATTGTGATATAACGTAAACTTATGATCAGAACTACCATATAATGTATCATCAAATATCAAATGTATCATAGCTTCCCTAGGCCTGTGCAATTATAAACTAAACTTTTAATAAAGACTGTCATATAAGGTCATCATCAGATATCAAATTTATCAAAGATTCCCCGGACCTGTATAGTTAGCCAGTACAGTAAATACAGAACCAAGCTAAACTAATCACTATCTTAGTTGATGTAAGACTAACTCACTAACTCGTCTAACTCACAAGGTCCCAAAAGCAGAAGCGACAGACCCCTAGCGAGTCTGACAACCTCAGTCTTGTTTCTCTGCGTGGAGAGGTTGTAAGCTTAATCCCATTCTATTCTGGTCCCAAACGATATTGACAGCATGAGGTAGGGAGAATAATAAGATTAGGGCGCTATGTATATTTTAATAATGTTTACCTCTCTTTCATGCTGACATGTGATATTAATTCGTGGTTCATATTATGCGAATATTAATATTCCACTACACGAACCAAATAGAATACCCGAAAGGAACATATGCAATATTACAAGTACATCAAGGTTGGTATACGTAAGCGATAGACATGGACGTATATATTTACAAAGTGTATTTCTGTATCGTACGCACCAGAGAGGTAAATATCATATTCTGTGATTATTCTTGCGATTTTCTTCCCGGATATTAAATAAGTACATTATGTTCCTTGCGAAACGGAGATATAATTTGAATTATATCTCTAAACTCGCAAATGCCAGGCCTGTATTTAACGACCACGATTAAAGCTGGACCTCCCATATTAGTTGCATGTAGGTTTCTATCAGTCTTATGGGTCTCAAACACAGCTCAAATACGAAAAGTATGGATAATATACAACTACGCAGGACCTTTCACCCGGCCGTGATATGTAGTGCAAGATCCATAAAAGCTGAACATTTAAAATCTTATTTCATTTCCTTTTAAAAAGATGGACTCGTGGTTCATTAATTCTTTGGCTTTTATCCTGAACCGGGTTCTTTTTTCAGTCCCCCACACGGATTATTTCTCATGGTGTATTAAACTGTAGGATGTAATATAGTTGCATGAACTGGTGCTGGAAATAAAGTGATATCTTTAGTTAAACTGTATATATGAACTGTATAACTAAGCAATATGTATGATTTTGTA
>NW_020868999.1:62500-65000 GCF_003789085.1 Penaeus vannamei | reverse complement strand
ATAAATATTCCATAAATATAGAATCGAAAATGAATAGCAACGTCATGCAAAAGAAATTAGAATACTATACATTCCGTCATTCATATAAACATATGACATCGATAAATCAATAACATAAAAGCAGAATTTAGCATTAAGACCTACACCATGCAAATTACACAACAGATATTTAAACATTATACATTCCGCAATTAATATAAAATAATACAAAATATATTTAAATATTATACATTCTGCAATTAATATAAGATATCAATACTACAATTCGTTCTCTCGAATGATCCACCCACATACAGACCTTCACAACAATGACCTCAAGCTACAACAGTCTCATCTCGAATTCCTTTCACAACAAAGTGGATCCTGTTCTGTGGTTCTGTTCTGTCTCCTAAGCATCATTAAATTCCTTGTTCATCTCCTGCGGACCTTTTATCACGGTCGTTTGATCTCCGGCCAGATCTGGTGAGAATTTGCGGAGGACATAAAAAAAAAGACGATTCGTTTTTTTATGCACGGGAGCGCCGTCCGAATATGTTGAAAATGGGTTATAAGACCTTGCTGTTTCATTATTATTGTTAATATTAGTAGTATAGATATTGTTATCAATGTTATTATTATTTATATTGTTATTATTATTATTGTTATTAGTAGTAGTATAGATATTGTTATCAATATTATTATTATTTCTATTGTTATTATTATTATTGTTATTACTATCATTATTATTATCATCCTTATTATTATCATTATTATTATTATTATTATTATTATTATTATTATTATTATTATTATTATTATTATTATTATTATTATTATTATTGTTATCATCCTTATCATCAGCATTAGCATCTTCATCATCATTATCATAATTACTAATATCAGTATTATTATTATTGTTGTTGTTGTTTTTATCCTTATTATTATCATTGTTATCATCATTAATATCATCATCATAATAATATTATTATTATCATATTACTGATATCATTATTATTAAAATATTGCTATCAATTTCCATATCATTCATCATTTATTATCATCATCATCATCATCATCATCATCATCATCATCATCATCATCATCATCATCATCATCATCATCATCATCATCATCATCATCAATATTATTATCATCATTATCATCATCTTCATTATTATAATTTATCATCATTATCATTGATATTATCATTAACATTAATATTAATATCATGATCATTATATCTATTACCATTGATATTATTACTATTCTTATTGTTTTTATTAACATTATCATTGTTATCATCATTGTTATCAACGTTTCTATTGTCATTAATTCAATACTCGTTATTGTTATCATTATTATCATCATTATTGTTATCATTATTATCACCATTATTGTTATTATATATTTTTTTTTTATATAGACCTGTGAATATGAGTTTTTTCTTTAGAAAAAAATATATCCACAAATAGATGAATAAATGAATAAATAAATAAATAAATAAAATAATAACAAAGCTAAAATAACAATTCTTAAGAGCAGTATCATTCACATTATCAATTTATCTCACTCGTACACACAATACGACACAAAGACGTGAATAAAGGTTTCCGTAAAATGTCAGACCGGGCCCGAGAAATGCAATTTTCTTATCAAAGAATGGTGCACGACGTCCCCACAGCGTACCCTACCATGGTTCATTATGCCACCATGTCGCTCCCGCAAATTATGGCCTTGGCGATAGTTATGGAATGGTGACTTGAAATAGAAGGAAGATTGGGTGAGGAATTCGCTCGGAATTATTGATAGTTGCGGGAGAAATGGTGGATGGTTTATCGAAAGGGTTATATAGCGATATAGGTAGAGATAGGTAGGTAGGGAGGTAGGTAGGTAGGTAGGCAGGCAGGTGGGTAGGTAGGTAGGTAGATAAATAGATAGATAGATAGATAGATAAATACAGATTATGGCCTTGGTGATGGTTATGAAATGGTGACGAAATAGAAGGAAGATTTGGTGAGGAATTCACTCGGAATTATTGATAGTTGCGGGAGAAATGTTTTATCGAAAGGGTGATATAGCGATATAGGTAGAGATAGGTAGGTAGGGAGGGAGATAGGTAGGTAGGGAAGTAGGGTAGGGGAGGTAGGGAGGGTAGGTAGGGGTAGGTAGGTAAGGTAGGTAGGTAGGTAGGTAGGTAGGTAGGTAGATAGATAGATAGATAGATGGATAAATAGACAGATTATGGCCTTGGTGATGGTTATGAAATGGTGATTTGAAATAGAAGGAAGATTGGGTGAGGAATTTGCTCGAAATTAACGATAGTTGCGGGAGAAATGGTGGATGTTTTATCGACAGGGTGATGCCAACGAGTGATATAGCATGTATGTATAGATAGGTAGGTGGGTAAGTAGGTAGGTAGGTAGGTACGTAGTTAGGTAGGTAGGTAGGTAGGTTGGGAGGGAGGGGGGGAGGTAGGTAGATGGGTAAGTAGGTAGGTAGGTGGGTAAGTAGGCAGATAGGT
>NW_020868999.1:45000-52500 GCF_003789085.1 Penaeus vannamei | reverse complement strand
AAACCCTTACGCCCTGTTACTATGGCCAGTTTTGACATAGAATCACTATTTACAAATGTCCCACTAAGAGAAACAACAGAAATAATAGTTAAAAAAACTACCACTTTGACTCTAAATGAGTTTTGGTCTGGACAAAAACACCTATGGAAAACTTTTAGACATCGCTGCTCACCATTCAGTATTTACTTTTAATGAGTCCATTTACACTCAAGTTGACGGCGTAGCAATGGGATCACCACTTGGCCTTGTTATGCAAATACTTTCCTTGTTATCATGGAACAAGCTTGGCTCAATAACTGCCCTTCGAGCTTCAAACCAATTTATTACCGTCGATACATGGACGACACTTTCCTGCTTTTCAATGACCCTCTCACATTAAATCCTTTTATGTCTTATCTTAATTCACAACACCCCAACATTAGATTTACCTGTGAAGCTGAACAAAACAATAAACTATCATTCTTAGACACTACCGTTACATTTCATAATGGTTGTTTTTCTGTAAACACCTATAGGAAACCAACATTCACTGGCCTCGGACTTCATTTTCTAAGCTACATACCTCGCATTTATAAGCTTAATAGCCTGAAAACACTAATTAACGAGCTTTACAACATTTGTTCCACGTGGGCAATTTCCACCACAGAAGCTATGTATTTAAAGGATTATTTTTATCTCGAATGGGTACCCATCCAACCTATTTTATCTAGTCCTTAATAACTTTCTTAGCCAGAAGCTTTCACACAAACCTGTACTTACCACGGTTAACAAAGATGTCAAATACATCAAATTACCATATATGGGCAGTCTTCGTTTTGAAATCAGAAATTCGTTAAACAAGATCTTCAAACAGTGCTATCCTTCAAGTTAGTTTCCGGTTTGTTTTTTATAATAGCAATTCAATTGGCAATTTTTTTAAACAAAGGAAAAAGTGCAACTCTGAATTATGTTTCAAATGTGGTCTACCTTTTTACTTGTCCTAGCTGTCAGGCTAGGTACGTGGGTTCAACCTCACGTTGGCTGCAACACCGCATTTCTCGAACATTAAAGGCAAGTCTATCAGGACTTGGCCTACACTGAGCAAACCATCTTACTCAGCAATCAAGAGCACTCTCACCTTCACAACCACCCGTTTAACAACTACTGATTTCAAAAATCTTGACCTCCACCCTAACAGATTTGACCTGATCATAGCTGAATCTCTCCACATCATTTACCATGAACCCAGAACTTAATGGCACAAACCACTGCAACCACCCTGTTCACCATGTAATAACCATCAATACTGTCGAATGGTTAGTTTGCCTCTTTTGCATTTTACTATTGTTATGTACCTTGTTTTTTTCAAATGTTTTTGCATTATATGTTTTCTATTCTTTGTAAGCACTTTCTATATAGAAAATACTTATATATACATATTATTATATATATAATATATACATATATATATATATATATATATATATATATATATGTATGTATATATATATATATATATATATATATATATATATATATATATATATATATATAGAAAAAAACAATACCGTGTTGATACTATGGTATCAATAAATCTAGTTTGTGCACCATATATATATGTATATACATGAATATTTGTGTATATACATGCATACATACATACATTTATATACATGTATTATATATATATATATATATATATATATATATATATTATATATATATATATATATATGTATGTATGTATGTACGTGTGTGTGTGTGTGTGTATTTGTGAGGATGTTCCATTCTTATTTTGAAAAACCGTCTAATTTATCGCTAAACTTTTCCCGGTGCAGAAAGTTAAGTTTCTGGGTCTCGTTTCCTTTTCTCCAACGAAGGAACCCTTTGCAGTTGACAGATTTATCTCGCGGTTATTTATATGTCAGAGTACTTGTAAATTGTCGTTTTCAAAATCCTATTCAATGTTTGAATATATGTATAGATAGCCAGATGGATTAATAGATATTTAGGTAGATAGATACATAAACAAATGCGTATAATACGTAGACTTTAATGCAATGATTGTGTTACGAATCTGCATTCACGAAATGAACTATAATAGTCTTTGATAATACGA
This sequence comes from Penaeus vannamei, assembly GCF_003789085.1. NCBI lineage: Eukaryota > Metazoa > Arthropoda > Malacostraca > Decapoda > Penaeidae > Penaeus > Penaeus vannamei. The sequence continues at coordinate 50,402 of NW_020868999.1, read as the reverse complement.
AAAAAAAGAAGTCAAACGTAAACACTTGAGAACGTCAAAGTTCGGTCGCGTAAACTTCTTGCAAGAGGAATCAGTGAAAAATACTTCGAAACGTGTAGGAATATTTTTCATTTCCACAAACGTGTCTGTTCAGTTGAAAATCGTTCAAAGGTTTCTTTTCTTTCTTTTTTTCCTTTCTCTGAGTGTGTGACTGTGTGTGTGTGTGTGCTGTGTGTGTGTGTGTGTGTGTGTGTGTGTGTGTGTGTGTGTGTGTGTGTGTGTGTGTGTGTGTGTGTGTGTGTGTGTGTGTGTGTGTGTGTGTGTGTGTGTGTGTGTGTGTGTGTGTGTGTGTGGTGTGTGTGTGTGTGTGTGTGTGTGTGTGTGTGTGTGTGATAGATTATAAAGATGAATTGGCAGATATATATATATATATTATATATATATATATATATATATATATATATATATATATATATATATATATATATTATATATATATATATATATATATATTATATATATATATATATATATATATATATACATATGTATGTATATATACATATATGAATATGCGTATGTATAGAATCCTCTCGTTCTCTTTCTATCACCCTCCCCTCCTCCCTCTTTCCTACCCCTCTCCTCCCCCCTTTCTTCTCTCTTTCCTTCCTTCTTTGTCTCTCTCACTCTCCCTTCCTCCTCATCTAAATTCTCACTCCCACTGCTATTCAAATCTACTGACTCCCGAATGTCCTCACATCGGACGAAGAGCCAATAGAATGTAAATAAACTTCCGAGTCTAATACGATGCTGAAAGTCACCATCATTTTAACATTCGCCGTCGGTCCTCTTGTGAACTACAATCTATTGGTCTTGCCTTCCAGTCCTCGATCTGACAGAAGGTTTTTCTCTTATTATTCTTTTTCTTCTCTTTCTTTTTTTCTATTTTGTCGTCCATTGCCTGTTTTGCTTGTATTATTTATTATTATTATTATTATTCCTTAACTTTTGATAACCTTATGAAAACTTTTCTTTTTATTTCCTCTTCTTCTTCCTCTTCTTCTTCCTCTTCCTCTTCCTCTTCTTTTTCTTTTCTTTTTCCTTTTCTTCTTCTCTTTCTTCTTTCTTTCTTTTCAAGATGGGTGGCGGGAGGTCTTTATTCTTCTGAGAGGTCGCGGAAGACCAAGGAAGATAAAGTCAACACACTCATGTGGACTACTAATGAATGTTCTACAGCTGAAAAGAAGACTCCACCAAAAACAAGATTCGTCCTCCCTCAAGCCCTAATAAGAGAAAAAAAACAGAAATAAGAGCTTGAAAATAAAGAAAAGAGAGAGAATATATATGTATATATTATATACATATTATATATATATATATATATATATATATATATATATATATATATATGTATATATATTCTTTTACAGATAAATAGAAGATTTTTTTCTACAAACCCACCAAAGACAAGATTCCCACACCCTCAACCCTCATAAGAGAAAGAAACAGAAAACAAGAACCTGAAAATAAAGAAGAGAGAGAAGAGAACATATATATTATATATATATATATATATATATATATATATATATATATATATATATATATATATATATATAATATATATATATATATATTATATATATATATATATATATATATATATATATATATATATATATATATATAATATATATATATATATATATCTACACCTGAAAAGAAAAGAAAATGAAAATAAAGAAGAGAGAGAAAAAAATTATATATTCTTTTACAGCTGAATAGTATTTTTTTTTCTACAAACCTCCACCAAAAGACAAGATTCCTCCTCCCTTAACCCTAATAAGAGAAAAAAAACAGAAATAAGAACATGAAAATAAAGAGAAGAGAAGAAAAAAAACCTATATATTCTTTTACAGATGAATAGAAGACTTTTTTCTGCTGATTCCCCCTCCCTCAATACCCAATAAGAAAAAATATATAGTAAAGAAAATGAAAATAAAGAAAAAGGAAAAAAAATCAGAATACTGACTAACGAACCCCATTACCGAATCGTACGAGGGAAAAATTGAAGCCAGACAAGAATGAAAAATGTGAATATTCCCATTTTTATAACGTATGGAAACCGTACCTCCTCGATGATTTAGATCTTGCTATTAAATTCTCTGATAACTACATTACGAAATACTGGATAAAAGTGATAGAGAAGGCATTGAACGGAATAATCGTGTTACTTTTTAATATACGTTGCCATGCATGCCTCCCTGGTTTTATCGATAAATTTGTATTTACTCTTCACTACATCAGATTTATATCGGGGTTATATATCTGTCGAATGTCAGAGTACTCATAAAGCGAATGATAAAAAAATGGTCAAATTTCAAAATCATATTCTATGTTAGAATTTATACGTATATACCTAAATGTAATGATTAATAGATATATGTAAGTAGATAAATATGTAAACAAATAAATACAGTACGTCACTTTTACTGCGATAATTAATGGCAAATTCCAAAATCTTATTCAATTTTATCATTTAAACGTATATACCAAAATGTAATGATTAATAGATATATATAAGTAGATAAATATGTAAACAAATAAATACGTCGCTTGTATTGCGATAATTTCGTTACCAATCTGCATTCAGTATGGATTTACTATGGCATCGTTCAGCCCCAGGGTTATTATTCAGGTCAATGGGATATTTGATGATAAAAGGGTGGATATTATATTTTTCTTGTTTATCTATGGAATCGAGAGAACAGCCTAGAACATGAACTTTTAAATTTGTTTTTCCTATAACGTGAAAATGAAAACCTTAAATAAAATGTAGAGTTGTAAATTATTTACAGCGTTGATTCCCTCCGCCAAGATGGTTATGGTTTTTAGACGCGTTGGTTAGTTTTTTTGTTCGTTGGTTAGCAGGATAACTTAAAATGTTATGGAAAGATTATTATGAAACTTTTACTCAAGTTATGTATTAACCTAACTTGGATTCCATTACATATTTAGTGGTGATTCGGGTATTATTAAGGAAATTATGACACGAACGCCCCTACAAAAAAAAACAAGCCTCAAAACAAAAACAAACTAAAACAGGTAAAAATCCACTTACACAGGGTATCCATACTCTTAACCCCACATAACAGGATACCGCCGAAGACCTGGCCTGAAGCGACAGCCGGGGAGAGGAAGGCTAGAAGCCCCTACTCGCCAGAGACCGTTCCATCATACGTTAACGGCCGCTGCTGACAGACTGTAACAGGTTTGTGACCTTATCGCGCGCCCCCGCTGAGGACTGGGGCTGACTCGGGAGGGTGGAGGAGCAAGTATGACCTTCCGCCTGGGGTAAAAGGAGGGATAGGATTGGGGTTTATGGACACAATGGGTCATATTGGGACGATAAAAAGTTTTCTTCCTGATGAATTGGCTTTTGTGGTTACCGTCGCGGTGATTCGTCACCGTTAGAGTTACCATAACCCTCGGTTAACATCGAGGAAATCACCCTTAAGATCATGGTGTCATCTCAACAAGCATAACAGTGGATGTCAAATATTATTTCATCACTGATATTCTGTCTAATTTCTGAACGCGAAACAGTACCAGGGTTTCCCTACATCTTCCAAGTATCAAGCTTCAGCTACAACAGAAGGCGACCGAAAAAAACTATAATAGGGACATTCATTTACTTTTTTGGGTTTACTTTAGTGTCACTTGGGCAACGTGTGGCACTAACTGCCCAAGGAAACCCCAGCTGTAAACAATATCATTGGCCATCAAGAACCAGAGAGACATTACTGGTGTCGCATTGGTCCCAGCGGGCTTTAAACCGCTCAAATGAGACCGTTATGAAGATATTTCTGGGTAGGCCTACGCGAATGAGTTCGTAGGTATTTTATCCTTAAAGTAGCAGTATATGGATATTTGCTATTGTGTTTTTGAAGAAGAAAACAAAGTGTGGACAGGAGAGAGTGTGACACCAGTAAGTCATGGGCAGGTACACATTATCATCATTACCTACCTTCAGTTAAAACGTGGGAATCAATAAAACCTTCGAATTATGATAACCCTACGTTCGCTCTAGAGTCGTGCGTACATTTGCATGATTACCATCGTATATACACGTGTCTGTACCCCCCCCCCCCTCTCCCTAAGTTATTCTCTCAGTTATAACCATAAAGGCAGAAAATATATCGAAAAAGTTGGATCGTCAGAGAACATTTTGAGAATGAAACCTCTACTTACACACGATCGTTTGGTTCAGTGATGTGTGCGAGTCCAGTGTAGTGGCTATTTCATACAGCGTTACGAACAGCCTAGGTTCAGATCCGTTGTAATGGCGGCCATTCCCGCAAGCATTTTGGAGAAAACAGACCTTGATCCCCCGTTATGTATTCCAAATGCAAACTTTAGACACTTAGAATACGTGATCATGGGCGTTGGAGTATCGGAATGCCCTTCTTATTTTCGCGGTGGTGCTGCCGCTGCTTTCGTTGTGCCTGCGGAGTGTTTGATCTGGAGATGGAGAGCGTGTGGATGGTGAGGGGGAATCCGTGTTCATTTTCATAATTTATCTCTTTTTTTTCCTAAGGTCGCTTACGTAGGAATGGAGTAATACAGTCATAATCATCCATCTTATCATCCATTAATAATTATCATTACAAGTTTTATCATTAATATCATTACAGTTATTGTTATAAAAATCGTCATTTATATTACTAGTGCCATTAGTATTATCATTATTATTACTAGTATTATTATTACTATTGTCATTATTATTTAGTAATAGTTTTATTATCATTATCCTTTTTGTTGTTATTCGTTCCTGCTGTTACTATTATTACTACTACCTATACCATTTCGAACATAAATTATTTTACTTCTTATCATACAATGGGACGGCAGATTCGAAGCACTTTCTTGTACACAAATCTTCTGAAACTTCGTTATACGACCACCTAGGATTTCGAAAGAGGGAATTTGTTATGTTAATAGTGAAATGGAAAATACTAATATATTTACGAAAGGGTTTGGTGAACTACTGTTATACGTTTCGATTTCTTTATTAAGAAATTGTCTCTTTATTAAGGTGTAAGTAAATGCTTTTAACTCATAGTAAGACTGTACTTAAGTCTTCAGTGTTATGCTGTAAGCTCTTAATTAGCCTGACGTAAATTCTAGATGGACTGAGGCCTCATTTAGTGTAGTAATGGTTGAATATGCTTTTGTTTAAGTGTTGAGATCCCCGTGCTGCTCTGTGCATGTTATGGCTGTTTTATATGTGTTAGTAGGTTTATTTACGTAAATGTATACCAGTTTTAATAGCGAATGTAGCCTCACCGCTGTATTGTTGGATAGGAAAAATAATTCATGTAATACTTCCAGTTTATCTGCCGTTTTCTAGTAAAGGACAAATA
>NW_020868999.1:15000-20000 GCF_003789085.1 Penaeus vannamei | reverse complement strand
GCTGCCAACATTCCCATTATTGGTATTACCATTAACATCTTGATGATCATCATCATTATATTCATCATTAACATTATTATAATTATGATTATCATTTTCATTATTATTATCAATATAACTATTATTGTTATCATTATTATTGATTATCTATATAATTTTCATTATTTATTTGGTATTATTTATCTTTAGTACTACTATTATTATTATCATTCTCTTTATCATCATATTTTTTAAAAATCTATATTATTATCATTCCTATTATCATTGTTGTTGTTGTTGTTTGTTGTTGCTGTTGTTTTGTTGTTGTTGTTGTCGTTGTTGTTATCATCATCATCATCATCATTATTATTATCATTTTCATTATTATTATTGCCATAGTTGTTGTTGTTACCATGAGCATTTTTTTCAAATTTATGTTATTATTATGATGATGATTATCATCATTAATATTAGTAATATTCCTATCATGGTCATTAATATCATTATTTTTTATAATCATTTTCACTTCATTATCATTGTTATGATCATTACTAGTGTCATTTTGATTATTATTACTATTATCATTTTGATTATTATTACTATTATCATTTTGATTATTATATTTTTGATTATTATACTTTTATCATTATCATCATTATTGCCATTATTATCCTCATTATCATTATAAATGTTATAAATAGTATTGTAATAAATAAGATCTTTTCTATTATTTCAATATTATCATCATCATCATCATCATCATCATCATCATCATCATCATCATCATCATCATCATCATCATCATCATTATCATTATCATTATCATTATCATTATCATCATCATCATCATCATCATTATCATCATTATTCTTAATATCATTATCACCATTATAATTATCATTAGAATTATCATTATCAATATTATCAGCATTATAATCATTATGATCACGATCATTATCACTGTAATAATTAAAATAATAATGATAATAATAATCATAATAGCAACAACTACAATAACAATCATAATAAGAAAAACAACGGTAATCATAATAATAATGATGATAACAATGATATTGATATTGATATCAATACTGAAAAAGATCATGATAATGATAACGATAATGAAAATGGATATGATAGTCATAATGATAAAGGTGATGTTAATGATAATAACAATAATGATAATGATAATAATCATAATGATGATCATAATGATAATAATTACAATAATATCAATAATCATGATAATATTAATAACAATAATAATAAAAGTAAATGTCATTATTATTATCTGATTATTAATTTCATCGTCATTATCATTATTTTTACTATTATCAATATTATCATTATCATTATCATAATTACCATTATCAGTATTACCATATTCATTTTTATTCTATGATTATTCTTATCTTTATTACCATTATTATTATTATCATCATCATTACTATAGTTATTATCATTATCATCATCACTACAATAATTATCATTATTATAATCATCATTATTAGAACTATCATCATTATCTAATGATAATCCTCATAACAATGAAACCCATAATAATAATAATAGTGTTAATAATAATAATAATAATAATAATAATAATAATAATAATAATAATAATAATAATAATAATAATAATAATAATAATAATAATAATAATGATAATAATGATAATTACAATAACTATCATATTGTCATTATTATAATCACTGATAATTATAATGTATCATTATCGGTAGTAGTAGCAGGAGTAGTACTGTTATAATAATATTATTATTGCTATTATTGATATTAATAATTGCTGTTGTTACTTGTAACCACCATCAAATTGATCATCGTTATTATCATTACATGTACATTCAACATCGTTACTTTTTTGTACGTGTGTGTGTTTGTATGTTCTTTTTCTGCTTCAAGGATGGAATATGAAAGCTCTTTGTCTACTCCCTTAGTACTAAATTATAATTACTATCCTCTAAACACTATAACAATAACTCGAAACAATGAATACGTTATTTGAGATCTGATAAAAACAGATTTCTCTTTGCATCGTCTTTCGCTCTTCGTTTTTCGGTCATGTTATACCGTTCCATAATACTTTGTTCAGCTTCCTCCAGCGGCAACTTCTTGTCGAACCAACCACTGGCAGTCTTGCCGTTCTTGAGCTGAATCTTGACCAGGCGCTTCTTGCAGAAAGCCAAGACGCTCTGCTTCTTGGCAACTATACCTATTGTGCAAACCAGGGTTCTCCAGACGGCTGTGGATACTGGCAGGATATTTTCCGGGTCGAGGATGAAGCTATAGTGTGGGAGTTCTATGGTGTAGGCGTACTGGACTCCTGCGTCGTGTATGTAGTCCTCAGACGTCCCGGAAGCTTGGTACAGGATGTCACCCGTCTGGCCCCCCTGAGAGTAATTGAGAACGTCATTGTAAAATAAATAACATTACTACGCTGTATTTATTTCGAATCTATGTTGTAATTTGTACAATGAACCTGCTGTTCTTTTTTTTTTTTTTTTGGGGGGGGGGGGATATATGGAATATAGTTTATCGAACTAAAGTAAATGGAACATAAAGTTCTTTAAACAAAGCCGGGATATTTTTCTTCATGACAATAGTATGGCAGATACTGAAGAGCGTATTGCCTCTCTCTCTCTTACTATATATATATATATATATATATATATATATATATATATATATATATATATATATATATATATATATATATATATATATATATATATATATATATATATATATATATATATATATATATATATATATATATATATATATAATATATATATATATATATAATATATATTATATATATATATAATATATATATATATATATATTATATATATATATATATATATATATATATATATATACATAGATAGATATTATGTACATATGTATTATATATACATATAAATAGATAGATAATAAATGGGTAGTCAATGAATAGTTAAAGTTCAAGAGCTTTTCCGACAAAAAAAAAGGAAAAAAAACGAAAGGGTGAGCATATCAACCAAACTTAAAAAAAGAAAACAATCGCACCTTGAAATCCGGGTACCCATTGCGCTTCATGTGTTTCCGAATCCTCTTGGCCACCTTCTTCAGCAGCCTCTCCTTCGAACTCGGACTCTCGCTGTACGACCATGGGTGCAAGACGAAATTCCCGTAGCTGTGGAAACTAAGATACAGCGAGATCTTCTCCATCCAGGCGAGGGCCAGGTCGCGCAGGGCTTGGGTCTCGGGTTCGGAGAAGGCTTCGACCCCCCGGTAGGTGTCCGAGCACGGGTCGCCGCTGGACCCGGAGGAACCCCACGCCTTCGCCCAGTTGCGGTTCAGGTCGACGCCCCTGCACGCCGAGTCGGGCGTCTCCCGTCGGTTCTTGCGCCACATCCTGTCGGTGGTGTGCGAGAACTCGTAGCCGTCGGGGTTGGCCATCGGGGCCACGATGACCGTCACTCGCCGAAGGAACTTTCTCCCGGCGTCCGCGAGCTGCTGCGCCAGGAAGGTCGCCATTGCGGGGGAGATCCACTCGCGGGCGTGGATGCCTGCGGGGGGGGGGGGGGGGGGTTAGTGGAGGACATTTCTCTTTCTGCACCACCCACACGTGCATATGTGTGTACGTGTGCTTATAGAAATTTATATATATACGGTAGTTTGCATAGATATGGATATTTATTCAGATATGGATATTCATACAGATATGGGTATTTTGATAGACAAGGATATTTATTCAGATACGGGCATTTATACAGATAAGGATATTTATTGAGATAAGGATTTTTATATAAATATGGATATTTACACTCTCAATAATTAAATTTGTTCTAGCGTTTTTTCTCCAACCCTTTGAAATGCGAAAGGCCGAGAGAGCAAAAACAAGTATTGCTGCAGTGAAGTGGAGAGCACTTACCCGCCTCGATGAAGACGAAAGTTTTGGTGTTTTTCTTCTTCTTGTTTGTTTTCCTCTTATGGCGCTTTTTTTCGGTGGAAGGATTCTCCGGTTCACGATTTCCGAGCCGTCGATTTTTTAATATACTTTTGCGGTATTGCTTCACCATCTGTGCGGGTCTAAAAAAATATGTTGATATCCATTAATATCCTCAAATTTCTCTTGCAGAAAAAAAGGTTAAATAACCAAATGAATAAATGCATATCGTGTGATAGTATCTATTTCAACTTCCAAGAGATAAAACACTGAACATGAATAGCTCAATGGATAATCAAATAAACAAACAAACAAATAACCAACGCGCACCAGCCTCAAAAAAAAAAACAAAAAAAAATCCAAATCAATAAGGACACAAAACCCTCTCTCATTCATAGGATTAACGAACCTAAGAGCAAAAACAAGAGCGAGCAGAGGTCTCCCTTCGAAGCTCGTCCCAATCTCAAGGTATTCGACAGTGCTGTATTCGTCAGCGAGTCTTTGGATGAACAATACCATGGAGTCGTAGCGGTAATAGTCGTCCCAGGACAAAGGTTCTTGGGGAGGAAAGGCTACTAAGTTCTATGTTTGTGAAGCTTTGGGTCTGGGGTCGTCTTACTTGTTCTTATTGTCGTTGTTGTTGCTGTTGCTGTTGTTACTACTATCGTTGGTGTTGTTTTTTGTTTTGTTGTTGTTCCTGCTACTGCTATTTATTTGTGAGTATGATAATGATTATTGTCATTATTAGTGTTATTAATATCATCGTCATCATTGTTAATAATGATATTATTATCGTTAGGATTGTTATCATTATCATTATTAATAATAGTATTTGTATTATCATTATTACCTTTAACATTATTATTATCATTATTTATTATTTCATCATCATCATTATTATTATTATTATTATTATTCATATCATTCATCATCATCATCATCATCATCATCATCATCATCATATTATTATCGTCACTTATTATTATCATTATTATCATAATTATTGTGACTATTATCATTATTATCATAATTATTGTTACTATTATCATTATTATCATTTTTATTATCT
>NW_020868998.1:163241-183832 GCF_003789085.1 Penaeus vannamei | reverse complement strand
TATATATATATATATATAATATATATATATATATATATATATATATATATATATATATATATATATATATATATTATTATATATATATATATATATATATATATTTATATATATATATATATATATATATATATATAATATATATATATATATATATATATATATATAATATATATATATATATATATATATTATTATATATATATATATATATATATATATATCGTGAAGGTTGACCCGGTGTCGGCCGCACTGTTCCGTTGGACGTGATTCGAGACTGATCTCGGGACGTAGCTATAGGCTGCGTGCTTTTTGTGGTTATTTTGGTATGCAGGGCCTGCCATATATACCTATCAATTTAATAAGATCTTTCCAGTGCTGCATGATTTTGAATATATATAATCTTAGAAAACTTTGTAATATATATTGAACTTGCATTAATGGATTTGAAATATTTCATGTAAATTTATAAGAATAGTAAAAGCATGAAATTTCAATATTTAAGTTTCTTTAATCCCTTCATTACAGGAATTATGATTTTAAATAATTCACCTGAAGGACATATTTTCCCTGTTTTCTAAGAAAACAGTGGTGGTGTCGGCGACCTCAATTATAACAGAAATCTAATATTATATCGATTTTATCTAGATTTCGATAGTGGCGGCAGCGGTGATTTCCATGTCATTTACTACCATTGGGATGCTTTTTGTGAATAATTGAGTATATGTGCCTCACAGGGTGGGAGTTGTGCAAAAGACAAGGTGAACCTCGGAGGATAGCCATTAATTTTTTTCTGTGGTTTCAGGCGGCATGGGGCGTAGCAGCTTTTAGTTTGTGATTCCTGAAGTTGTACATACGCAGTGTATCCCATATTTTGTTTGGTCTTTATGCTTGAGTTTAGCAGTAGTAGTATATATATTGCTAAAATTAGTTTACTAGTAGTAATTGTTAAAACCATATTTTGTTATATTTGCATAGACATATAATTTTTCAAGTTGATATATATATTTCATTCTTTAGCATTAGTTTAATTACTCTTTTGCTTACAATTGATGTTTTATATGTTAACTATATGTATTCTCTTACAGGCCTGTGATCCAGCCTATATATATATATAGCCTGTTTAGTTTTAGTTGTGCTTGATTCATTATTATTTCATTTCAGTCCTAGGTAACGTTTTTTCATTTAGGGTATATTATACATTACGTTTACTTGTTTTGTTTTTTTTTTCATTCTTATAGTGACAAAGTGAAGTGAAGTGAAGTGAAGTTCTTTTAACATTGATTGTTGGTGTGTGCGGGTAGGAGAGCGGAGCGGTAGAGGCGAGGAGTGCAAGGTCAGCATAGTCCAACACTAAGTAGACATAATCCTTTTCAACCGGCGTTAGTCTCGGGTGATGACGTTTCTTTATGACGTCATAACCCCCACGTCTGACGTCACTATCCTTCCCACATTCGAGTAGAGTTCGGTCGGGTGCCGACTGCGGAAATTTTCCTGAGGGAAATTGTCGTGCTCCGACCTTGCCTGTCAGCTGACTCGCAAGCCAGTGTTACCAATTGAACGTTACGTTCGAGTTTTAGATATTTAGGCCTCATTGTTTATATTGATACCTTAGTGTAGTTGGGTTTGTGATTAATGGAGAACTCAAGATATAGTAGCTTATTGAATAAATTTGTTGTAGATTTTATTTGTTTCGTAGTTGTCTACTGTAACATCTAAAACTAGCCTTCTCTCCGACCTTGAAAAGAATCTTAATCTAGTTAAAGACGCTGTAATTAAGTGGGCGATTGAGCGCGCTCCTGCTTGCGGTGTTACCAGTGGAGAGGAATTAGAGAAAGTTTTGTTAAACTTATCTTATGCCCTTTTGAAGAAAGTCGTACAGGACCCTAAGCTTTACTCTATTTCTATTTTTGTGCAAGGGTGAGTTTTTAACTGCACTGACCGTAGTTATTTTACTGAAGGCGAGCGTAAGGTCATTAAGGAAATTACGACAGACTCGACCTCAGGGAAGGAAGTGAAAACAATGCCTAACCCGGAAGTATCGGAGACCCAGGGGGCATCTGGGGTGGCGGAGGGAACTGTCCAGAGAACAGCGGAGACAACACAGTCCCCGACTCCCCAGCCATCCCTGGATCTCAGACATGTAGTGTTTAATGAGGAGAGAAAAAGAAACCCTATACAGGAGGTAGAACACCGACTTCCTTTTTATGAAGGGAGGTGCCCTAAGACCAAGGGCGCCATGATAAACTTAGATGAATGGATTAAACGGGTTGAGGATTTAATTAACTCATGATGAAGTTTGGAATGAGGATGGGAAAATCCGCCTCGCACTGCGACGGCTAAGGGGGGATGCGTTGGGAACGTACGAAGCTTAGTATGCGAGGGCAAAGGAGGTAGACTATACCTGGAGTTCCCTGGCAGATGAGCAGGTAGTTCATGATGGGGTGACTAGCACCCGAACTGCATTAGATGTTTTTAGGTGGTAGGAGGGAGGCATCTGAATCACTTGAAGCTTTCTTCAATAAACTGAGAATAGCTGCCGAGCAGGTTAAGCCACAAGATAGGGAGTTCGCTCCTCTTGTCGAGAACATGATCGGCATTGTCTTTGCCAGGGAGCTTCCAGAAGAATTTTTCGATGCTTGTCCTGGGCTCATCAAGACAAAAGATTGTCTGAAAAATTTTCAGCAATACAGATTTTGGGCCAAGCAGAATAAGGCTACTGACTACCGTAGGGAGGTTGCAAAAGAAGAGACTGTAAAGAGGAAGGTAATAGGAGCGGTAGCCAAGGAAGGGAGCGGGGCCCTCAAACTGAGAAATCTAGTACAAGCGGAAAGACTGTAAGTAGGGATGATACTCCTAGGACAGAAACACTAGGCAAACAAATTGAGACTAGAAGGAAGACTACTGATAGGGTGGGAGAAAAGGACGGGGAACCTCAGAGGAAAATGACAAGGGCCGAGTTTACAACCTGTGGTTACTGTCAGGGACATGGCCATAGTATTGATGATTGCCAAGTGTTGTCATCGCGTATAGCTAGTTTTAGTACTTCGATAGGAAGGGGTCGTGGCAGACCTACGATGACATGTTGGTACTGTCAGAAAATAGGTCTTACAATGAACAGATGTTTCTTTTTTTATCAAAAGTTGAGAGGAGTGTCAGGGACACGTCAGAAGATTGAGTCAGAAACTAAATGTTTTAACTGTAATAAAATAGGGCATTTTGCGAGATACTGTCCAGAACCTTGAAGGCCCTAGCAATCACAAAAAAAAACGCTTAGCAACAAGGGGGGTTTCAGTCCTTCCTAAAGTTGTTCCTAATTTGAAGGATAAAGCAACTAAGCAAAATAAGGACCGTAAAGAAATTGTTAAAATCCTGTCCTTAGGAGATAGTGAAGGAATGCTTTTATTTGATATTCATCTTGGAGATGAGTGCGTTACAGCGCTATTCGATACAGGAGCTGAAGTTTCCTTGGTACATAGTGAAGTTTTAAAAGAGCTAAATATTTCATATAAACGGGTTGAGAAATCTGTTCACTGGGGGGATGGCTCTTTTCTACGGTATAAAGGTGAGGTAAATCTCACTTTTAACATAGGTGAGGTAAGAACCTCATTTGTTTTCTTGGTGGTAGAAACTTGTGGTTTACCATGCAGGATGCTGATAGGAAATGATTTTGCGGATGCACATATGGTTATATATACGTCACGCCCTACCACCTTGTCCATTAATGGTCAGGAGGTAAAGGTTTTACGTAGCAATAATAAATCTGCCGTTTCCATGGCAACCGTAGGTCTGAAGGGACATTAGAAAGAGTGATTTAAATGATGCAAATATGTTATTTATCCCTCGGAAGGATTTAGATATTAATTTGATAGAAGGTATAGTGGCTCCTATTCCGTCTTCATATGTTGAGAAGTGGTTTCAAATACCATTTAAAAACGAGATGAATAGAGAGGTACAAATTATGCAGGATACGAGCTTATGGGAACTCGTACAACTAGAAGACATATCTACTAGTGAAGCAAAAAGCCAGATAGTAGCAAGTGTCAAAAGTGGCAGAAATAAAGTTTGCAGATTATTAGAAGTAGATAAGTTATTTGAACGAGGTTCAGAAAAGCACAAGGTGCTGGTAGATCTAGTTTTGGATTTTCCAAAAATATTTAGTCTAGACGAAGATCCTTTAACTATTTTGAACGAATACTTTCACGAAATAAGGGTTGGTCCTCCAGTTTATAAGAAGCCCTATCCCATTCCGTTGAAATACAGAGACGAGATTAGGAATCAGATTTACAATATGTTGAGGGATGGCGTTATACAACCTTCACGTTCTTCTTACAACGCACCACTGGTGCCAGTACGAAAACAAGATGGGGGGTTGCGGTTATGTCTTGAATTTAGGGCTCTTAACGAACATATTGAGGAGGACCGATATCCCTTGCCAAACATAGATTCTACCCTGCAAAGGTTGGGTAGGAGTCGTTTTTTCTCGTGTTTGGACCTCCGGCAGGGATATCATCAAATACCCCTGAGCCCCGCTAGTCGAGAAAAAACGGCTTCTTCCACTATGGATGGCCACTATGAATTTATGAGATTGCCTTTTGGGCTAAAAGACGCCCCCTTCTGCTTTCCTGAGGATCCTTAATCAGGTCTTGTCTGGTCTAATCGGTGATGTGGGCTTTGTGTATCTGGACGACATTGTAGTTTTAGGAGACACATGGGAAACTCATTGCAATAATGTTAGACGAGTTTTAAGTCGCCTACAGCAGAGTAATCTCTCTCTCTTAAGCTTACCAAATGTTCGTTTTTCAAGTCCGAAGTGGAGTATCTGGGGCATGGGATTAGTGAGAAAGGTATCAAACCACAAAAGAAAAGTTGAAGCAATGGAAAAGTATCCACCACCTTTGGTTCTAAAAGAGCTCCAGGCGTTTCTCGGTGCGACAAACTATTATCGCAAATTTATAAAGAATTTTGCAATATCGCGACCGCTAATCGACCTAAGGGCTGTAAGACTTAGGATGGGAGAACAAAGCTAACGTGGACACAGGAAGCATTGGATGCATTCCACAAGTTGCGTACAGTATTGTCTGAGGACATTGTGTTAAAATTCCCAGACTTTTCCCGTCCGTTTGTGCTAGTTACAGACGCCAGTAAAACAGCCATTGGGGGTGCTCTCCAACGGGAAGATGACAATGGAAGCCTTAGACCATTGTCTTATTTCAGTCGACAGTTAAAAGGTGCAGAGTTAAATTATTCTACCGTAGAGCGAGAGGCATTGGCGATAGTATATGGGCTAAAGATAAACAGAACATTGATTCAGGGTTATCCAGTTTTAGTTCATTTAGACCATAGACCTCTTCGTTATCTATTTTTTAGTAGGGATGGAAATGAAAGACTAGCCAGATGGCGTATGTCGGTAGCTGAGTTTGATATTTGTGTAGAATATTTGCCAGGCAAAGAGAATCACTTAGCAGATGCTTTTTCGAGGATTAGAGCAGCAGACCAGCCCATAGATGACTTAGTTGGTGCGTGGTGGTGACTCGCCGAGCTAATAAATCTAATAAAGGGGTTGATTTACTTGATAGTCCTAGGTCAGAAATGGTTGATAACGGTAACCAGAGTTCACCTGAGATCATAGACGTATGGGGACAAGATAGTTTAAGGAGTGCACAAAATGAAGACCCACTTTGGGGTCGTGTTAAAAAGTATTTACGAGGTGTGTGAAGGTCAACTGTCGAAAGACGAGTTTAAGAGGGTTCCTGGGAGAATTGAGAATTATCAAGTACGACCTGATGGGATATTATACAATGTGTTAAATAAGCCTTTTAGAAAGGTTTTCCGAATGGTGGTACCAAAGTTATATCAAAGTATAGCATTAAGGTTAGCTCATTCGATTCCTATTGCAGGGCATGGGAGTGTTTTAGTAACCTTAAAGAGATTGGAATTATTTGCATTTTTCCCTAATATGAAAAATTCTGTAAAAGAATATTGTTCGTCTTGCGACATATGTTTGCGATGTAAACTGGGTAAACATATTCCTGTTCCTCTCTTAAGATACCCTGAGGTTTCAAGGCCTTTTGAGCACGTCCACATGGATATTGTGGGTCCTTATCCAGAAACAGAGGGTTTTCGTTATATTCTCGCAGTAGTAGATGCATTAACAAAATACCTAATTGCGATTCCATTAAAGTCTCAGGATTCACTAGAAGTCGCGAGGGCATTTACAAATGGCTTCATCTACAAAGAGGGGCCTCCACGTCAGATAATTTCTGAACAAACTATTTCATACTTTAACGGAAGAATATGGGATAGACAAACATACCATTACTACATATCATCCAAGCTCAAATGAGCAAGTGGAAAGAGTAAATGGTACTTTGAATAAGATTTTGCGTACAATGTTTTGGGACAATCCTTCAGTGTGGGCTCGAATGTTACCTATGGCAGAGTTAGCATATAACACAGCTTACCATAGGGTAATAAAAGACACACCCTTTTTCACATTAAAGCACCGGGACCTTCATTTTCCGTATATCTTATTTTCAAAGGACACGGCTCCTTGGTATAATGTGGAAGATTATTTACAAGAGACAAGAGTCATAGGCTCAAAAGTTTTTAAACGGTGTAAAGAGTATATTGAGGAAGAAATTCAGAGAAGGCCAAGGGATAGACCCACGGCTATACCTTCCCAAATCGTGGAAGGAGACAGGGTATATCTTAAAGATATTCCTAAAGTGGGGTTGAGTAAGAAAGTACAGCCATTATATAAAGGACCATACAGGGTTATGGAAAAGATCAGTCATGTAGTGTACAAAATTAAGAGAATTGCCGATGGGAAAGTACGCAAAGAACATATAGATAGATTGAAACGAAATGTCGTTAACCAGGGGCCAGGCCCATAATATAGATAAAGCGTATCCAACAGAGGAAAAATTGAAGTAGATTTGGAGGATGAGGGTACTTCAGAAAATTCGAGAAATCAAGAGAATATTGCTGAACTGAGAGGAAAGAGAAGAAATGATGTATATGATTTACATAGAAAGTAGAAAGAGACAAGAATTGCAGATGTTAACCTCGTTAAATATATAAATAAGAGAGTTACTTTAGATCATAGCGAGCTTAATATGAGTTACTTTAGATCATAGCGAGGCCAATAAGAAGTTACTTTAGATCATAGCGAGGCTAATAAGAGAGTTACTTTAGATAATAGCAAGGCAAATAAGAGAGTTACTTCAGATCAGAGCGAGGCCAATAAGGTTACTTTAGATCATAGCGAGGCTAATAAGAGAGTTACTTTAGATCACAGCGAGCCTAATAAGAGTTACTTTAGATCATAGCGAGGCTAATAATAGAGTTACTTTAGATAATAGCAAGGCTAATAAGAGAGTTACTTTAGATCATAGCGAGGCTAATAAGAGTTGCTTTAGATCATAGCGAGGCTAATAAGAGAGATACTTTAGATCATAGCGAGGCTAATAAGAGAGTTACTTTAGATCATAGCGAGGCCTTTAGATCATAGCGAGGCTAATAAGAGAGTTACTTTAGATAATAGTGAGGCTAATAAGAGAGATACTTTAGATCATAGCGAGCCTAATAAGAGAGTTACTTTAGATAATAGCAAGGCCAATAAGAGAGTTACTTTAGATAATATAAGAGAGTTACTTTAGATAATAGCGAGGCCAATAAGAGTTACTTTAGATAATAGCTAAGCGAGGCTAATAGGAGAGTTACTTTAAATAATAGTGAGGCTAATAAGAGAGTTATTTTAGATAATAGCGAGGCTAATAAGAGAGTTACTTTAGATAATAGCGAGGCCAATAAGAAGTTCCTTTAGATAATTGCGAGGCTAATAAAAGAGTTGCTTTAGATCATAGCGAGGCTAATAAGAGAGTTACTTAGATGATCTTTAGAGGAGGCTAATAAGAGAGTTACTTTAGATCATAGCGAGGCTAATAAGAGAGTTACTTTAGATCATAGCAAGGGTAATAGGAGAGTTACTTTAGATCATAGTGAGGCTAATAAGAGAGTTACTTTAGATCATATCGAGGCTAATAAGAGTGAGGGGCTAATATCGAGGCTAATAAGAGAGTTACTTTAGATTATAGCGAGGCAAATAAGAGAGATACTTTAGAACATAGCGAGGCTAATAAGAGAGTTGCTTTAGATCATAGCGAGGCTAATAAGAGAGTTACTTTAGATCATAGCGAGGCTAATAAGAGAGTTACTTTAGATAATAGCGAGGCTAATAAGAGAGTTACTTTAGATCGTAGCGAGGCTAATAAGAGAGTTACTTTAGATCTTAGCGAGGCTAATAAGAGAGTTACTTTAGATCATAGCGAGGCTAATAAGAGAGTTGCTTTAGATCGTAGCGAGGCTAATAAGAGAGTTACCTTAGATCATAGTGAGGCTAATAAGAGAGTTACTTTAGATCATAGTGAGGCTAATAAGAGAGTTACTTTAGATCATAGCGAGGCGAGAGTTATTTAGATCATAGCGAATAGAGAGTTACTTTAGATCATAGCGAGGCTAATAAGAGAGTTACTTTAGATCATAGCGAGGCTAATAAGAGAGTTGCTTTAGATCATAGCGAGGCTAATAAGAGAGTTACTTTAGATCATAGCGAGGCTAATAGGAGAGTTACTTTAGATCATAGTGAGGCTAATAAGAGAGATACTTTAGATCATAGCGAGGCTAATAAGAGAGTTACTTTAGATCATAGCGAGGCTAATAAGAGTGTTACTTTAGATCATAGCGAGGCTAATAAGAGAGTTACTTTATATCATATCGAGGCTAATAAGAGAGTTACTTTAGATCATATCGAGGCTAATAAGAGAGTTACTTTAGATTATAGCGAGGCTAATAAGAGAGGCTTTAGATCATAGTGAGGCTAATAAGAGAGTTACTTTAGATCATATAATAAGAGAGTTACTTTAGATCATAGCGAGGCTAATAAGAGAGTTACTTTAGATCATAGCGAGGCAAATAAGAGAGATACTTTAGAACATAGCGAGGCTAATAAGAGAGTTGCTTTAGATCATAGCGAGGCTAATATGAGAGTTACTTTAGATCACAGCGAGGCTAATAAGAGAGTTACTTTAGATCGTAGCGAGGCTAATAAGAGAGTTACTTTAGATCTTAGCGAGGCTAATAAGAGAGTTACTTTAGATCATAGCGAGGCTAATAAGAGAGTTACTTTAGATCATAGCGAGGCTAATAGGAGAGTTACTTTAGATAATAGTGAGGCTAATACGAGAGTTGCTTTAGATAATAGCGAGGCTAATAAGAGAGTTACTTTAGATAATAGTGAGACCAATACGAGAGTTACTTTAGATCATAGCGAGGCTAATAAGAGAGTTACTTTAGATCATAGCGAGGCAAATAAGAGAGATACTTTAGATCATAGCGAGGTAGAGAGTTGCTTTAGATCATAGTGAGGCTAATAAGAGACTAATAGAGGCTCTTTAGATCATAGAGGCTAATAAGAGAGTTACTTAGATCATAGCTAATCTCACGAGGCTAATAAGAGTCTTTAGATCATAGCGAGGCTAATAAGAGAGTTACTTTAGATCATAGCGAGGCTAATAAGAGAGATACTTTAGATTAATAAGAGAGTTGCTTTAGATCATAGCGAGGCTAATAAGAGAGTTACTTTAGATCATAGCGAGGCTAATAAGAGAGTTACTTTATATCATAGCGAGGCTAATAAGAGTGTTACTTTAGATCATAGCGAGGCTAATAAGAGAGTTACTTTAGATCATATCGAGGCTAATAAGAGAGTTACTTTAGATCATATCGAGGCTAGTAAGAGAGTTACTTTAGATTATAGCGAGGCTAATAAGAGAGGCTTTAGATCATAGCGAGGCTAATAAGAGAGTTACTTTAGATCTTTGCGAGGCTAATAAGAGAGTTACTTTAGATCATAGCGAGGCTAATAAGAGAGTTGCTTTAGATCGTAGCGAGGCTAATAAGAGAGTTACTTTAGATCATAGCGAGGCTAATAAGAGAGTTACTTTAGATCATAGCGAGGCTAATAGGAGAGTTACTTTAGATAATAGTGAGGCTAATAGGAGAGTTACTTTAGATAATAGCGAGGCTAATAAGAGTTACTTTAGATAATAGTGAGACCAATAAGAGAGTTACTTTAGATCATAGCGAGGCTAATAAGAGAGGCGAGGCAAATAAGAGAGTTACTTTAGATCATAGCGAGGCTAATAAGAGAGTTGCTTTAGATCATAGCGAGGCTAATAAGAGAGTTACTTTAGATCATATCGAGGCTAATAAGAGAGTTGCTTTAGATCATAGCGAGGCTAATAAGAGAGTTACTTTAGATCATAGCGAGGCTAATAGGAGAGTTACTTTAGATCATAGCGAGGCTAATAAAAGAGATACTTTAGATCATAGCGAGGCTAATAAGAGAGTTACTTTAGATCTAATAAGAGAGTTACTTTAGATTAATAAGAGAGTTGCTTTAGATCATAGCGAGGCTAATAAGAGAGTTACTTTAGATCATAGCGAGGCTAATAAGAGAGTTACTTTAGATAATAGCGAGGCTAATAAGCGAGGCTAATAAGAGAGTTACTTTAGATCATAGCGAGGCTAATAAGAGAGTTACTTTAGATCATAGCGAGGCTAATAAGAGAGTTACTTTAGATCATAGCGAGGCTAATAAGAGTGTTACTTTAGATCATAGCGAGGCTAATAAGAGAGTTACTTTAGATCATAGCGAGGCTAATAGGAGAGTTACTTTAGATCATAGTGAGGCTAATAAGAGAGATCATAGCGAGGCAAATAAGAGAGATACTTTAGAACATAGCGAGGCTAATAAGAGAGTTGCTTTAGATCATGGCGAGGCTAATAGGAGAGATACTTTAGATAATAGTGAGACCAATAAGAGAGTTACTTTAGATCATAGCGAGGCTAATAAGAGAGTTACTTTAGATCATAGTGAGGCTAATAAGAGAGTTACTTTAGATCATAGCGAGGCTAATAAGAGAGTTGCTTTAGATCATAGCGAGACTAATAAGAGAGCTGCTTTAGATCATAGCGAGGTTAATAAGAGAGTTACTTTAGATCATAGCGAGGCTAATAAGAGAGTTACTTTAGATAATAGCGAGGCTAATAAGAGAGTTACTTTAGATCATAGCGAGGCTAATTAGAGAGTTACTTTAGATAATAGCGAGGCTATTATGAGAGTTGCTTTAGATAATAGCGAGGCTAATAAGAGAGTTACTTTATATCATAGCGAGGCCTATAAGAGAGTTACTTTAGATAATAGCGAGGCCAATAAGAAGTTACTTTAGATAATAGCGAGGCTAATAAGAGAGTTACTGTACTGCCTCCAGTATAACACTAGCAGTCAGTTAAACCTTTATTGTCATGTTCACAAGCTGGTAGGTATGAGCAATGTATCCAACTTGCAAGATGACAACATACACGTACGCGTGAGCGTGCACGTGATTGTGAGGTGAAAAGCTGTAAGAAAATAAATCACAGTTTTGGAAATAAAAAGTTGTACACAAATAAAGTAAATGAATCATATAAATATCAAATAATATTAATACAATATGAGATAGAAATATTAAGAAAAAATCAATAGAAAATTATAAAAATACTGCAAGACTAACATATCTGTAAACATTAAACAAACAAATGACTTCTTATTCCTTATACTATTTTATGACATTTCCTGAGTTAATTAAGGCACTTTATAAAAGATCAATAACTAAAGACTAGATACTTTGATTAAATGAAAAAGAAACAAAACATTATTCTTTGGTAAATAACTGAAATAAAGCTTGGTAAAAATATGAGTATAATAGGAATGGCACTTACTTATATCACATAATTTCAAGTTATATATCACGTAAAAGACACAACTTTGTTATTAACATATGCTCTAACATCTGAACCATACATTATTAACAGTATAAATAGTTGACTTACAGTGTGGCTAGCCCAAATCTTCATAAAACAAGAATAATTTAAAAGTACGCAGCACAAGGCAACTCTTCTTCTTCTTCTTCTTCTTGTTATAGGGTTTAGACTATGATGTCTATATCCCCTGGATCCTCTTCTTTTGTTCTTGAAGTTTCTTATATTAGGTTGATTAGCTTGGTTCTTTGTAGGAAGATCTTGGTGTGTCTCAGTATGTAATACTTCAGTGGTAATGGATGATCTGTCCCTGTTAACAAAAGGTTGATGTTAAAGTCATGAATATTTGCTTGAATAAGTGCTTGTTTTAGTTTTATTCTATGGGAGTTGAATCTTGGGCATTGTATTATCATATGTTCTATTGTTTCCTCTTGGTTTCTGCACCATCTGCAGTATGGGTCGTTTTCCATTTTTATTCTATATAAATGTTGTTTTAGTCTTGTATGTTTGGTTAATAATTTTGCGATACATGTATCCATTTTTCTGTTTTTAGCTCTGACCCAAGGTTTTATGTTGTTGTCTTTTATGAGATAATTCTTTGAGTTTAGTAATCTTTTGAGATTCGATTCCCATTGTTTGAAATTTTTTGATTTTATTTCTTTTATTGTATAATTTGGGTCTTGAGAAACTTTCATGGTGTTGTTTAGTTCATGACCTTTCTTTGCTGCTAAGTCTGCTATTTCGTTTCCCTTAATGTTTTTGTGTGATGGAATCCATTGGATTTTTATTGTTTGTTTTTTAATTTCAATTGTATGCATTTGTTTTTGTATATCATATATGATTTGTATATAATTTAGAGGTTTACGGTTTTGTAGAAGTTGTAGTGATGATTGGGAATCTGTTAGTATTACCGTTTTGTTTAGATTATTGTTTATAATATAATTTAGTCCTTGCTTTATTGCATAGAGTTCTGCGTGGGTTATTTCTATATTAGCTGGTAGTTTCCAGATAGTTGTTATTTCTTTGTCTTGAATAAATATTGCTGCTGAGGTTGATTCTGGTTCCTTTATTTTTGATCCATCGGTGAATATTTGGTATATCTTTGTAGTTTATGTTTATCATTTCTTGATAATATTTTTGAATAACTACTTGAGGGGTGTTTTTTGTAAGTTCTTCAGCAAAATTTATTTGAATATAATTTGAGATATCAAACCATGGGGTACTGGTGAAGTGGTTGGTACTTCATTTATTTTTAGTTCAATATTCAGAATCTTATTAGTTTCTGTGACTCTGTGGAATAGAGATCTCTTGTCTCTCTGGGGGTTATATTCTTTTATGTAGTTTATTGTTTGCTGTTTTATTGGCATTCTATTGGGTTTGTTTAGGATCTTGGTTAGATGTATATATTCCAGTTCTTTTTTTCGGTCTTTCATTGTAGGTAAATTTGTTAGAGCTTGAAGGGCTATTATTGGGGTTGAATTAAGGCATCCTGTAGCGAGTCTTAATACTTGATTTTGGAGGATTTCTATTTTTTTAATTTCTCCTTCTTTTGCTGCACCGTATATTGTTATTCCGTATTCTATTTTCGGTTTTATGTATATTTTGTAGAATTTTATCAGGGTTTCTCTGTTGGCTCCCCAGTTGAATGAGGCTAGCTTTTTCATGAGATTTATTCTGTATAATGTTTCTACTTTTATATTATTTATATGGTTTTTCCACTTTAGTTTTGGTGCATCTAAAGTTAGGCCTAATATTTTGTGGCTTTGTACATATTTTATTTCTATATTGTCCATTTTAATTGTTGGTAAATGATTTATTTTCTTGTTTGTAAAACAGAGGAGTTTACTTTTTAGGAAATTTATTTTTAAGTCCCAAGTATTTGCCCATTCTTTTAATTTTTGTAGTTCTGTTTAGTTTGTTTGCTGCTTCAATTAAATTTTTTTTACTTATTATTAATGTAATATCATCGGCGTATATTATTTTTTCGATGCCTGTTAGTTTCAAATCGTTTATCATTATGTTGAATAGTACTGGGCTTATTGGAGACCCTTGAGGTACCCCACATTTAGTTGTTCCTTTCTTTGAAGTTCTATTTCCAATCTTTATTTGGAATGTTCTATTTTCTAAAAGCTCATTTATCCATTTTAATGGGTTACCTGTTATTCCTAGTTTTGCCATTTTTATTATTAGTGCTTCGTGGTTGACTGTGTCAAAGCCTTTTCCAAATCTATACAGGCTATTATGGTATATTGTTTTCCACGAATGCTTTGTTTATATGATTATCTAGTATTTGTAATGCATCTATTGTATTTCTGTTTGGCCTGAATCCATTTAAATCTTTGTCTAGTTTGTTATAATGTTCCAGAAACCAAGTTATTCTTTTTGTTATTATACTTTCAAATAACTTTCCGATACAAGATATTCTACATATGAATCTGTAGGATTTTGCATCATTTGGGTTTTTTCCTGGTTTAACTATTGGATTTACTATCACGTTTTTTTTGTGATGCTGGGTATTCACCCTGGACCAGTGTGTATTCATTATTCTTAGAATTGCCTTCAGCAAATTATCTGGTGCATTTTTATATAGTTCGTATGGTATCTCGTCTGGGCCATATGCTTTGTTATTCTTAGCATTTTTAGTATTGTTTTTAATTCTATCATGGTTAGTTCGTTGCTTAGTTCATTTGTATTTTGTATATTGAATAAGTTGTATTTTTGTGAATTTGATAATAATTTTTTGGGTATTTTGTTTACTGTTTCCATATATTCTTCTTTGAATTTTTCTAGTTTTTGGTTGATATTTGTTAGTGGCAAATCATTATCTATTATTGGATATTCCGTTGTAATTGTTTTTCCTGTCAATTTTTTGAAAAAGTTCCAAATCTTTTTTGGTGGGTTTTTGAAGTTTAATGTTTCACAAAAATCGTTCCATGATTTCTTTTTTTGTTGAGTTATTGTTTGTTTTGCTTTTGCTGAAAGCTTTTTGTATTCTATTTGGTTTGCTATAGTTGGTTTTTTTCTCCATCTGTTAAAAGCTTTATTCCTTTCTTTTATAGTTTCATGACAATCTTTGTTCCACCATGGTTTATTTGGTTTATCTATTATTTGTCTTGTTTCTAATTTTAAATATTTTAGAGCTGTATTTTTTATCTGCTCTGTTATTTCTTCTATGGTTGATATTTCTTCTAAATTTGTTTCATTTAATTCTTTCTGGTAGTCTTTCCATCTTTCTTTTGTGTAGTACCATTTTTTTTTTTGAGTAAATGGTTTTCAATGTATGTGTTGTCCATTATTATTATTGGCAGATGGTCACTTATTTGGTGGGATGCAGATTTTATTTGTAGATGACTTAGGGCGGGTGAGCCAAATACGAGATCTAATGTGGATTCTTTTGCAGTTTTTGGATCAATTCTGGTTATGAGGTTTCTTGGAGTTAGTAGTAATACATTATTTTGACTTAGCCATTTTGTTATATTTGTTCCTGTTGTATTTGTTTGTCTTTGGTTTGTATTTTCATTCCAGAGAGGGTGATGCGCGTTGAAGTCTCCTATTATTAATTTTGGATGTCTTATCTGATCTGAATAATATTCTAGTTCTTCTGCTTCTATTACATTACATGGATTATATATTAATAGTATGTTTAGCCAGTTTCTTTTATAACTTGTTTTAATTCCTAGTACTTCTATTTTATCTTTGTATCTGTCATTTAAGTTTATTTTTTTATGCTGAATATCATTTTTTAATGCATACAGCAAGACCTCCTCCTATTTGATTGTTTCTGTCTTTTCTTATGACTGTATAGTTGTTGATGTTGAGGGTATCTTTTTCTTTTAGCCATGTTTCATTAATAGCTAATATTCCTGGGTTTTCTTTATATGTTAGATAATTTAGTTCTGTTTTTTTATTTAGTATTGATCTTGCATTCCAAAGAATTAGTTTGTACATTTCAATATGCTATAATGTCTTTTAGCACTAAGCTAATTTCGTTTATGATGTCTATTATATTTTGCATTAAGGGTTTCTCGGAGTTGAAGTTGTTTATTAGATTTGTTATTATTTTGAAAATACTTTTGGTTACTTTTATCCATGAAAAGTTATCATTTTCATCTTCTTTATTGTTTTTTTTGTTTTCTTTGTACTGTATTGGGGTAGGTAATGACCATGTGGTTGGGGATTCAGTAACTTCTCTTTGTTCTGAGTTTGTTATAGTTTTGTTTTCTTCACTTGAATTTTTGTTACATCTTTTAGGAGATGTATTTCCTTGGTTTTTGTTTGTTTTTCCAGATCTAGGTCTTGTTGGAGTTTGTTCTTTTGGTTTTGCAGGCGTTTTTTGACCTAAGGTTAGGCTTTGTGGTTGAGTTAGCTTTTGTGCATAGCTTTCTAAGTTATTTTCTTCTTCTGATTGTGATCTGATAATCTGGGATGGTTGTCTGTTCATGGTTCCGGTTTTGGTTATTTTTGTTTTTCTTTTCCGGTTTGAGTTGTTGTAGTTGCTTTTTTATTTCAAAGTTATTTGGTGTTTATTTTCTTTATTTATTTCTTGTGCTTCTCTATGTTTTTTACATTCTATGTTATTTGGAAAATGTTCTTCATCACAGAAAAAGCAGTATGGATTATTTTCACATTCACTTATTTTGTGTCCATGCTGACTGCATTTGCTACATCTCATTTTATTTTTACATGTAACAATCCCATGTCCGTATCTCAGACAATTGTAGCATTTTATTATTGGGAAAGTATATTGTCTAACTTTGTAGCTTGTGTGTCCTATGGCTATTCTTTCTGGTAGAAATCCACTGAAAGTTATTCTTAGGGATTTTGTTGCATACCATTTCTCCTGGCTATTTTTATCTTTATTTAGTTTTTTTAGTCTTATTACTTCTATTATTTCGTTAGTTGTGTTACCCAGTGTTCTTATTTTTCTTTTATGTTTTCAATTTTCAGCTCAGGTTCTACTGGATATATTGTTCCATATGAACAATTAGCATTTTTGTTTGAGGTTGGCTGTTTGCAGGTTATGTTCCATTCTCCAAGTTTTTTTATTTCTCTGAGGGGTTTTATTTTACTTAAATCATTGGGTAATTTTCTATATTACGTCCGCATGACCGATATCGACGATTTTGGTATCGTTGGATTCCTCTCACTCTCCACATTGCAAATATATAGTTTTTATTGCGCGCTAACCCCCCGTTAGCGACAAACTTGGCCCCGATAGCAGGGGAGGGCATGAAAGGTTCCAGGGAAAATGCGGGTTAAATAGCACTAATAATATAACGCACAGTGAAAATAACCATGGTTATTCACATAACTTTCCATAATAACATGGTTATTCATAACTTTCCATAATAATGGTTATTCATAACTTTCATAATAACCATGGTTATTCACATAACTTTCCATAATAACCATGGTTATTCACATAACTTTCCATAATAACCATGGTTATTCACATAACTTTCAATAACCATAACTTTCCATAATAACATGGTTATTCACATAACTTTCCATAATAACCATGGTTATTCATAACTTTCCATAATACCAACATGGGTTATTCACATAACTTTCCATAATAACCATGGTTATTCACATAACTTTCCATAATAACCATGGTTATTCACATAACTTTCCATAATAACCATGGTTATTCACATAACTTTCCATCCATGGTTATTCACATAAATAATAACCATGGTTATTCACATAACTTTCCATAATAACCATGGTTATTCACATAACTTTCCATAATACCATGGTTATTCACATATTCCATAATTATGGTTATTCATAACTTTCCATAATAACCATGGTTATTATGGACCCCCCTGGGGAGGCTGCCGCCCCCAACCCCCGCCGAGGAAACAAAACCTCCACCACGTATTCACGGCAGGATAGAGCGTTACACAATCATCGTCGATGTCGGAGCAGGGGGCGTATTACCTCGTAAGATTCTCACTGAATCAGCATATTAACCTTATTATAGTCAGCATTGTATATAGAGACGATTGTAGTATAATCAGGATAAACACGGTGGCCCGCCTCGTCGGCGGTTTTGCGCCTTTTTCGATGTTACACCGATGGCCTCAAAGTCGAGTTTCCCTTCCTCTGGAATAACGACATTCGTATTCCTAACCGAAATAACCGTCGCATTCAGAAGTCAGTCATAGTCGCTGCGATGGCCGAGTGTGGAGGGTGCTCGTACTCCGAGACGGATTTTCTGCGCGAGATTGCCATTAGCCAAGAAAAAATGCTAGATATGTGCTTCCGCCACGGCCTCCTTCGTCGTGAGAAAGATTGCGGCAGGTGCGGGCAGCCAGCACCTGAATGTGAGGTTGCATCACTTCCTGTGTGCTGCAGCGTCGCTGTATCCTCTGGCCTAGGACCTCCTGCCGGACACACCCTGCCTCCTTCACATGTTGCGGCAAAGGAGCACCCTCCCTAGTAATTAGCGGCATTAATAAATCAGGTTAGTACCTTAAAATCCTAGGTTATTGTAGGTTATCGGCTCCGCATCTAGTTCGTGTGCGCTCTATCCTACCGTGAATACGTGGTGGAGGTTTTGTTTCCTCGGCGGGGGTTGGGGGGCGGCAGCCCCCCCAGGGGGGTCGCAGGGAGCGCAGCCCCCTGCAATCGAAAGTCATGTGAATAACTAAGGTTATTTTCACTGTGAGGTAATTTTCTATATTACGTCCGGCGCTCCGACATCGTCGCCCCCGCAATCGGGACCAAGTTTGTCGCTAACGGGGGGTTTAGCGCGCAATAAAACCTATCTATTTGCATTGTATAGAGTGAGAGGAATCCAACGATACCAAAATCGTCGATATCGGTCATGCGGACGTAATATAGAAAATTACCAATCATTGATTTCAAATCTTAGAGCCTTTCCTGTTCCTAGTACTCTAAGGGAATCTTCTATGATGTATTTATGAAATTCAGATGTATTTAAGGATTTTGTTAATTTAATGGGATTGTTGAAGTTTGTTGTTGTTTTATCATCTATCAATTGTATAAGTATTACAGGGTTTTCTTGTCCTACCTTCATATTTGTTGTATTCTTACTAGTTGTTGGGTGTTGTTCTTCCGGCTTTTTCCAACCGGCTTCTTGATTTTTCGGTTGTTTTGAAATTGGGTTTTCTTCGTTATCACTTTCTAATTCTTCTCTTGTTCTCTTTGTTTAAATTTCTTGGTCCATAAGTTGGACTAGTTCAGGATCTTCTCCTGGGTCGGGATTTAGATCAGTGTCCATAAGAATAAAGTCTTTTTACACTTCACTCCGTAATCGATGTTCACTCTATGGAGTTTCAATCGGTTCTCGATTATCCGTTTAACCGGTGTTTTCAGACAACTTACCCTGCTGTGATTTGTTTACGTGTGGGTAAAGGACTTAATTGTTATTACACCGTGGCATGTTAAGCCATATCATCATGCACCTTATCTATAAGAACTCTGTCAGAATGATTTGCTTTTAAATATCTGTTCCATAAAAGTTTTGGCTTAACTATTATGCGGTGTCATACATTCGTCAAATATCTTTTAGGCTTTCGGCGAAAAGCAGCGGCGATGAAAATATTAACTCAAAGCCATTTCCTAAGATGTACATAAATATTATTAATGAAAGTGATTCAGAAGTCTATATAAACAACATAACAAGTATTTAGCTAAAGTAATACTCAAACATTATATTGCACACACACACATACACATCTGTGTCTGTATATATCTATATATCTATATCTATCTATCTATCAAACTATCCATATATATATGATGTGTGTGTATATAATATATATATATATATATATATATATATATATATATATATATATATATATATATATATTATATATATATATTATATATATATATATATATATATATATATATATATATATATATATATATATATATATCATATATATATACACATATATACATATACATACAACACACACACACACACACACACACACACAATATTAACAAAGAAAGGAATTATTATAAGGAGTTAGAAATTAATCAGGACCCCATAGTGGAAATGAAGGTAATTGAGGTAGAAACAAATGGGGTAAACATAATAATAACCGGTATACATGCCACCTCAAACATCGGCGTGGTCACTAGAAAATTACCAGAAACTATTTCAAGAGACAATAAAGAGCCTGGAAGAAGTGCTACAACTTTCGGAAACCAATTCAACAGAAATTCTTATTACAGGGGATTTTAATAGCAAAATCGACTGGGAAAATTTCGATCCTAGAGCACAATCAGATTCGTGGAATGCTAAATTACTAGATGTCATAAATGAGCATTGCCTTTTCCAGAATGTAACAGATCATACCAGGATAAGAGGGCTAGATAGGCCGTCTATGCTTGACCTAATATTTACAAAGCATAACGACGATATTAAGGATATCGAGTACTGTCCTCCTTTAGGAAAAAGTGACCATGTAGTGATTAAACTAAAATACTGTCTGCTACAGGAAAAACTCATCGTAAGCAAGGGAAGAAAGGAAAAGTACAATTACAAAAGAGGTGACAATAGAAGCCTTAAAGATTTCTTTGATAGCATAAACTGGGAAACACGTCTGGATGATGAGAACCTTGATGTTCAGTATTCAAAATTTTGTGAGATCTATAGAAAAGGAGTGGAAAAATTCATATCCAAATTCAAATTGAAGCAAGAAATGGCCAAAAATGGTTCAACGACAAATGCAAGAAAATGA
>NW_020868998.1:155550-158050 GCF_003789085.1 Penaeus vannamei | reverse complement strand
TTATGGTACCGACTACGGGATTGCCTGGTGAAGTCAGGCATTGCCTGAGTCTTGTTTTTTTATAGTATGGCCCTTAGAGCCCCACAAAGTCCATGGTACCTTTCATGCCCTCCCCTGCCATTGAGACCAAGAGTGTGGGGTGGGGGTGGGGGGTTCTACATCCTACTTCCTAAATATAGGTGTACTAGAGAGTGAGAGAAGTTCACCCATACCAAAATCGTTGTGATCATTTGCGTGAAAGTATTATTAACAATTACCACAACTATTTTGCCAGTGTAAACAAGTTAGGTAATTTTGGGAATATCTCCCCTAAGTAACGATATTAATTTCACTGTCTACAATGCAACCATGTAGGATTTTTTACACAGAAACCCCCCTTTTGCGACAAACTTGGCCCTGATAGCAGGTGAGGGCATGAAAGGTTCCAGGGAAATTGCAGGGCTAAATAAGACAAATAACACACTAAATAGACAGTATACAATTACTTATCACTGAATTTATTCCTGCATTATATACTGCCACCCGCAACACCCAACGAGGAAGACAAAGAATCCACCACATATGTAAGGCAGGATAGAGTGTTAGACAATAATAGGGTTATTGGAATGTGTCCACAGAAGCAGCATACTAACTTATGACATAGTCAGATTGTAGTAAAATCCAGAGGAACAGCAGAGTGGTGGTGGCCCACTTTCCTCAGTGGGTTGTGCACAGCTCCCGAGGGAACACCGCTAGCCTTGGGAGTGGCAGTTATGTAAGATGATGGAGTGGAATGATATACATATACTAAGACATAAATCAGGCTTAGACACTAAATGGCAGTAATTATCCCATTTAGTATCTGAACTGACTATGTTGCCATCTGTTTCATATTCTGGAATCTGTGAGAAACATGTTCACAACAGGATTAATATGGTTGAATTTCCTTTCCAGAAACCACGAAATACAGATTCATAACAGGTATGGTATGAACCTGCCACTGTCGGGTCAGTCACTCAGCCACAACCCCAGCAATGAATGTGAAGGGTGTTCATACTCAGAGACGAACTTTGTGGGTGAGGTCACCACCAGTCGCCTCCATCACCTTCTGCAATAGCTGAGCACCCTCCTAGCTTTTAGCAACATCGATCAATCAATCAAATCCTAAGTAATATAGTAAATGACTGCTAGTTTGTGTGTGCTCCATCCGGCCATGAATACGTAAAGGATTCTCTGGGTTAAAGTATACAAAAGGAGCACACCGACTGGGAAAAAACTGAAGATCATAGTGTTGTAGGCAATGAAAAACTACATTTACTGCTATCAACATTGATTTGGAGAAGCGAACCTGTGACACACAGAATGCCATGTGGAAACTAGTGGCGAAGTCCAGCCCTCCTTGTATTGCGGGTACCCAATGAAATCTGACTTAACGCATGTAGCTCATGACATCACAGCAAATATCTTTAGAGTACACTCTAATAAATAGTATTTCCGTACTCTAATTCCTATGAAATTTTCACAAAATATGCATTTATTAAATGCTCATTCCTGAAATACATGACATAATCAATTTTATCATATTAGACATTAGAAATACATGGCACTTCCATACATGCACATCGCTGTCCTCTTCCGGCAGATTTGACAGTTCTCGTTGTTTGTTCCAAAGATAAAGTTTTTTTCAGTGCTGCTTGTATTTCCATTTTTTTTTTTCACTTTGCAGTGAAATCAATCTCTCACTGGATTTGGTATAATATTGGGGATAACACTAAACTCAGTGAAATAAAATAACTGTGTTCCAGCTGTAGAAATTAATCAGTGGTTCGACACTTTTCAACTATCGTCCCCTCAACCATAAGTTGAACTCAGTTTGTATCTCTAAATGTAGTCGATGGTGATCTAGAGGCCCTAGTAGGAAAATTAAACAATCAGAAGGGGGTCCGGTGGTGGAGCCCCCAGTTGGGAAATACAGTAATCAGGAGGGGGTCTGGGAGACAAGCCCCAGATTAGGAAGGTTTTTTGGTTCATACAGTGTTCCTTCTTGTAGTCTGGGTGTTTATGATGCGATTCACTCGCTTGTTTGTTCCTGCAACGCCATGTCGAATCATTCGGGGCCTGGGTTTTAAGATTTTCCATTTACTTTATCATATGAAATACTATTCTTGGTTCAGGTTTTCCATTTCCAACATTCTTTTGCTTTTTTAAAATACAACAAATTAATAAAATCACCCCCCCCCCCTAAAAAAAAAGACTCCACACGGGAATTCCCAACATTGTTGGCAGGAGTCGGGGATTTCGTCTCTGATGAGTGTGGTCCTATGGTAAACATTTACCATTCTTTGTTTCCTTGGTGGGGGTAG
Organism: Penaeus vannamei; assembly: GCF_003789085.1. Lineage (NCBI taxonomy): Eukaryota > Metazoa > Arthropoda > Malacostraca > Decapoda > Penaeidae > Penaeus > Penaeus vannamei. Next base: position 155,708 of record NW_020868998.1, on the reverse strand, counting down.
GGGGGCATGCAGGGGGCTGTAGTAATTAGTGGTTTTATTTATACCCACATTTTTCCTGGACTCTTGCATGCCCTCCCCTGCTCTTGGGACCAACTTTGTCAGTAAAGGGGGTTTCCGCCCATTTAAACGTACATATTTGCATTTAAGATGAGATGAAT
>NW_020868998.1:118050-140550 GCF_003789085.1 Penaeus vannamei | reverse complement strand
TTATATATATATACACATAGATGCAAATGTATTTTTGTTTATGTAAATGGACTTATAGATTGTTGGGATTGCACATCGTTGCACGGGTATCACAAACATAATAATTGTTAGTCAATTTATACATAGGAACTTATAGTGTTAATAGCATATATCATTTAGTGTATGTTAATACATAACATAGATAACAAAATTATTTCCTTGAGTGAACTTTCATTTACCTTTTAATACAGATCTTATATAGGATTTCACATGAAGAATATGAAGTGTCTGCCTGTAACTGTAATAACAAAATTATGAAAGATGTTACAAAACACATCAATAAATTGGCCAATGACCTCCATATAAGTGGCTGTATTGGAGAGCAGTTTTTTGAAACACTGTGAACATTAGTGGTTGTCTTTTGACTGCCCCGTAGTGACAATGTCTATAAAAATGAAAATACAAAACACAAAATTACACAAACAAAATCATATGAAACATAAGTCAAAAAAGAGAACCTTCAAACACTATGATGCATCTGCCACAAAAATGTCAGGAGGTAGTCTACCTCGTGGATCATTTTTTTTCATTCATAATTCTCATCTGCCCTTGAAACTTCTATGGGAGAAGGTATATCTACAGAACTCATACATGTTAGGCCTGTGACATTTTATGTACACCAGAGTATTCTTTCTTTCCCAGATAATGCCTCCTTGACTCTGACTTTGCATACCTGCACATAATCACCAAGTCATATTTCTTGGAGAATCCTCAAGCACATTGCTCCTTTGCATGTACTCTCTTGTGTAGTGCTAGAATATAATTTAGAGATAAAGTTTTATTGGAAACCAAACATAAATGGCTTATCCTCTGCATGTTCTGCACTCTGATCCATTAAGACAGACTTATCTGAGAAGTGTTTATTGCAAATCTTATAGCTACATGGTTTCTCCTTTGCATGTACTCTCAAGTGCACTACTGGATTATATTTCTGAGAGAAGGATTTTTTGCAAATGTCAGAGATATCTAGCTTCTCTTTTGTATGTATTCATATGTGCTTTAGTAAATAAATTTTATCTGAGAAGCCTTTATTGCAAATCTCACAGCTATATAGTTTTTCCTTTGTATGTACTCTCATATGCTTTACAAGATGACCTTTTTGAGAGAAGGCTTTTTTGCAAATGTCACAGATTTATGGTTTCTCCTTTGTATGCACTCTCATGTGCCTTACAAGATGACTTTTCTCTGAGAAAGCTTTTTTGCAAATCTCACAGCTATATGGTTTCTCCTTTGTATGTACCCTCAAATGCCTTATCAGAGAACCTTTCTCAGAGAAAGCTTTTTTGCAAATGTCACATATATATGGTTTCTCCTTTGTATGTACTCTCGTGTGCACTTCTAGATAACATTTCCGAGAGAAACCTTTATTGCAAATCTCACAACCATATGGTTTCTCCTTTGTATGTATTACCATGTGTCTCACTAAGCTAAATCTATTTGAGAAGTCTTTATTGCAAATCTCACAGCTATATGGTTTCTCCTTTGTATGTACTCTCGTGTGCACTTCTAGATAACATTTCTGAGAGAAACCTTTATTGCAAATGTCACAGATATATGGTTTCTCCTTTGTATGTACTCTCATGTGCTTTACCAGAGAACCTTTCTCAGGGAATGCTTTATTGCAAATCTCACAGATATATGGTTTCTCCTTTGTATGTATTCTCATGTGCTTTACCAGAGAACCTTTCTCAGAAAAGGCTTTTTTGCAAATCTCACAGATATATGGTTTCTCCTTTGTATGTACTCTTATGTGTCTCACTAAGTCAGATTTATATGAGAAGTCTTTATAGCAAATGTCACAGAAAATGGTTTCTCCTTTGTATGTACTCTTATGTGTCTCACAAATTCAGATTTATATGAGAAGTCTTTATAGCAAATGTCACAGATATATGGTTTCTCCTTTGTATGTACTCTCAAGTGTACTACTAGATGACATTTCAAAGTGAATGCTTTGCTGCAAATTTCACAGCTGTATGGCTTCTCTTTTGTGTGTCCTCTGATCCTCTGATCCTCTTCTGATAAATATTTTTTCTCCTTCACCTCGGTCACAATTGGTACTCTCAAAAATGTATTGCAATCCTCAATAATATCACATGAGACTTTTACATTTGCTTCATTTTCAAGGTCTTGAAGATCCCTGAAGGAAAGAAATTCATTTTTCACTTTCACTTCACTCACTTCATCTGCATGATCATACACTTCTTCCTTAATTTCCATCTTTATTTCTTCGGTGACACCTTCACTGAGTTCTTCTTTGATACGGACTCCTGTGCCAAATATTTCCTTGTCCATGAGTGGGGCCAAAGGAATCTGGTCGGGGAGAATACTCATTGTTGGCCTGTGAATGGAAAAACAGAACAAAGATAACAGTACCCATAACATAGCTAATCATTTGCATATACAAATTATCATATATAATGACATGTCACCTCTGTGATTGTGGGTGCTTCCGTAGCCTCACCCTCTCTTATCTTCAGGAGTGATTTTCTTTGCGATCATTCAATTCTTATTCATTTTCCTTTTAAAATTCTTATATCTTTTGATCATTTATTTATCCATTCTTACATAAATATAGCTATTTAATTAATGCTGAAATAAATAATTTTGGGGGGAAAATTTTATTCCTTGATTTCTTTTTATTCCAGAAGACAAAAAATATATTCAAGGATCAGACAGTATAAAAAGAAAAAAATCCAACATAGTAATAGTAATTATCTATCTTTTTCTAATATCTGAAACAATGACGGAAAAAAAAAAAAAAAAAAAAAAAAAAAAAAATATATATATATATATATATATATATATATATATATATATATATATATATATATATATATATATATATATATATATATATATATATATATATATATATATATATATATCCAATAAACATAAATTAGGCAAAAGCTGCAGCAAACTTCCAAATGTTCTCAGAATGTGGCCAGATGATATTCCTATGGGTTTCTATAGGAGTAAACATTATGTGCAGTCAGAGAATACTTCACAAGGGCTTTTAAAGTTGAGAACTGTATATGCCATTGAGTGCAATATGTGAATAAAATGCATAATTAGTGTAAGTCGTGGGAGACCCTTAGGGGGGCCATCGCGCTCGAGAACGAAGTTCATCAGTTATGATCAGATATTCGTGATTTTTTAATATATTATACATACATATAAATAAGTGATAAACGCCATGTTTCATATCATATTAATGAAAAACAAGGTTTTGAACAATTACAAACTCTTTAAAATTGCACTTATCCATTGAACAAACTTATTGAAAAAATTGCCACCTGTAGTCTATAGCAATACCTAAAACTTGCAAAGACCGGAGTTTTAAATTTCGTTTTAGTTTAGTGGGAATATATTTTTTTCTAAATGTTCAGTCTTATGAATATCACGATAATATATGAGCTACTATTACCTAAAATGAAAATTTTCTCTAAGAAAACCATCGCAAATATATTCAGCTTTTAAATTATCCAAACCTCATTAGAATCGCCCAAGTATTTATGGATAAATTTTTAAAATTCTGACAAATGTTGACAAAAGTGTAGTTTTGAGATAACAGGCTCCGAAATTTAGGAAACTTTTCCCTCAATTTTTTTTTTCTTTTTTCTTTTATTTATCTATTTATTTATTTTTTTTTTATTATTATTTTTTTTTTTTAGAAATCAAATCTCTGCGGCAATCTTGCTGCACTCTATGGCATTCACAAGGTATTCTGAAGTGTTGCTGGTACATTGTCCCTCCTTTTGCAAAGTATTAATGGTAATAACTGCACATAATTGTGGAATTATCGCATGTCACCACAGGCTTTCAGTGTCTAACCTGACCACGTGAGGTATTTAAATGTATAAACAACTACTGCAGCTGTGATTAAGAAGTATTTCTGATCATATTACGTTTATTAAATACTAAAATAACATCAACAATTAGTATTGTCCCCTTACTGTGTTATATGGGCCTATTCTGCAATATGCTGTCATGGAGGTAGGAGCTGGCAACCTTTCTCTCTAATTTTCTGGTGGAGTTTTGTCTTCCAGAGTCCCAGTCTTGATGATCAGCTGATGGGTAAACAGAGTTGCCAGCTAACTTCCAGAGAATGCCAAAATAACCCCCCCAACCCCCAAAAAAATGTTTGTAGAGTATATTTTTATGGACGCGAAAATGTAAACATCAGAGCGGGAGGTGGGGGTCAGATTTAGTTATAACTCCTTTAACTTTACATATTTAGCAAAAATATTACATCAAGAGATTGGCAAAGCCCACTAGATTACAGGAGATTTTTTTCAATTTTTTTCTTTTTTTTTTTTTTTTGTCGCAACAGCCCCCTTAACAGGTTAATAACAATAATTATAATAAAGCAAATAAATAAAATACTTCTTTCCTCACTGGCCATAACCTGTTAGCCTCGAGCATAACCTTTCACAGCCTTAGCCACCAACTTAATCCACAATCTGAGATACAAATATATGTAATCTCTAACTACATTTACTTTCTTTAGTATTATATCTATACACTGACACAAACACAAAGTGCAATTACATAATGTGAAACATTTCAAGTAAAAAACTAAAATCTAAACAAGAGTGAAGACTTGAAAATTTTGAAATATATAGACACTTGTTTCAAACACTTTATCTGAAAAAAAAAAAATGAAGATGTCACGATGTCAAAACGTGCTTTCATAGTGCATTGTTTAATCTCATTTGGCAACCTTAAATATTAAAAAAAAAAAAAAAAAAAAAAAATTATATATATATATATATATATATATAATATATATATATATATATATATATATATATTATGTTTGGCTGCAAACAAACAAAAATATCTTTAGGATCCTATGAAATTGAAAATATACCCAATGTTGCTCAATATCCTCTGTCATATTGCTGTCTAGTTTTCACACTTTGTCATCTATTACTTGTAAGACTTTCATTTAATAGAAAAATCTCTTCATTCACCTTCCACTTAAGCATGAACTGGTATACCATGAGAATCACAAGTAAATCAAAATGATTTTCTGGTTTCAATAAAGGCAAAATTATGTATTGGAGACATAGCCTTCTAAAGATTCTAAAAGGCTGTATGTATCTTATATCTCACCCAAAGTCCATGATTTTCTTGTCTTACTCATCATCCATCATATAGAGAGAACATACTCAAAATCAGCAAAATATTTCAGCTACTAGTGCTATTCTTAAAAAGATTACTCATCACAAGTCCCACATCCAACACCACCTAAAAATTGTCTTTGTGGCTTTGACAATCTAATTTTCATAATCTCACTGCAGGGTGTCGTGAGAACAGACGTTCATTGGAAATATGTTTTGTTTTACCAGTAGTGGGCATCTCTTTCCTAATCTTTAATGGTTAATGTTTGAAACAAATAAATGTGTTAGACATCAAAGTCATATTGTGTCGGAGAGGGTAATGAGGAGTTAAAGATTAGGATAAAATGTGTTAAATGTCAAAGATTAGATAGTACAAGTGCATCTGCTAAAGATTATACATGGTTATATCTTATTTCTTTCCTGAAATAAAAGTAACTGCATATGTATCATATATATATAGGAATGTATATATATATGTATACATACATATATATGTATATATACATATATATCATATAATGTCTATAAGTATGTATATATATTCATAAATATGAATACCAAAATATGTATATACGTATAAATACATGTACATATACAAATATGTATATCTACATATAACTATATATGTATATATATATATATATATATATATATATATATATATATATATATATATATATATATATATTATATATATATATATATATATATATATATATATATATATATATATATATATATATATATATATATATATAGTATATATATATATATATATATATATATATATATATATATATATATATATATATATATGTATGTATATATATATATATATATATATATATATATATATATATATATAGTATATATATATATATATATATATATATATATATATATATATATATATATATATATATATATATATATATATATATATATATAATATATATATATATATATATATATATATATATATATATATATATATATATATATATATATATATATATATATATATATGTATATATATATATATATATATATATATATATATATATATATATATGTATTGTATATAATAAGTATGTATATATATATGTGTGTGTATATATATGTATGCATAACTCCATAACTGCAGATTTACCGATTACCCAACCTAATATGAAGCAGAGACATAAATACAGAGACATAAATACATACACATACAAATACATATATGTGTGTGTGTGTGTCTGTGTATGTTTACACAAATTCACACATGTATATATATATATATATATATATATATATATATATATATATATATATATATATATATATATATACAAGTACATTTAAACACAATTACATAACTGCACATTTACCCACAGCCATAAAAAACAGCTCAACCCATTCTTCCATGATCTTACCTTATGGATTTATACACTATCTGTACTGCAAAATTTCTAGAAGCTGAGTGACAGCATGTGCCTTCCCTTGGGTCTCAATATGGGAGGCTCCTCGCTCAAGGGAACCCTGGCTTCACTGGACAGGAGAGGCGAGGGCAGAGTAAGGGAACTTCGACTTCTCCCACGTAGTCTCCTGTAAGAAGAATGCTAAAACATTATTCTAGTAATTTTTTCAGTGTTGACATAAACATTATAGCTCTATAGTAAATAAATAATAAAATGACAGCACTGACCAAACAATAAAAGCTCAAATAAGAAATATTTTCAAGACATTATATATCAACAATTATCATAATTAAGGTAACAAAAGTAATGGAAATGTTAATAATTATCATAATTATCCTGATGACAGAAATGAAAATAATAATAATAAAAGTGATAATAATCTGTACAATAAAGGAGTTTGAAATGTTTTAGGAATTCAGATAAACATCCTTTTGTTACCGAGACCGATTTCCTGCACGAGGTAGCAACCAGCCAGGAACAAATGCTGGAAATGTGCTTCCACCACGGCCTCTTCCGTCAGGAGAGAGCCTGCGGCAGGTACGGGCAGCCAGCACGCCTGGACGTGAAGAAAAGGTTCAGGAGCACACTCCCTACTATCAGCGGCATCTATCAATCAGGTTAGTACCTTAAAAATCCTAGGTTAAAGTAGGTTATCGGCTCCGCATCTAGTTTGTGTGCGCTCTATCCTGCCGTGAATATGTGGGGGATATTTTGTTTCCTTGGCAGGGGTGAATAACCATGGTTATTTCAACTATGGGTTATGTCATTAGGGTAATTTCTATTACGTCTGCCATTCCAACATTATCGCCCCTGCTAAGTTTGCCACTAATGGGGGGTTTTCGTGCAATAAAACCTTCATATTTGCATTGTATAGAGTGAGAGGAATCCAACAATATCAAAATCGTTGATATCGAAGCGGCGAGGTAATATAGAAAATTACCAAATACCCAATATATGAACCTTCATAAAGTACATAATCATTAGAAACTAGATAAATGAGAATTTAATTCATAAATGCCAGACTTGTAATTCAAGCACACATATTACCTTCATTGCACTTAACACTAGTAAATGCCAACAATCTCCTCAAAATACTTTGTTCATGACTTTTAATCAATATATATATCAATCCCAACTTCATATTGCAAAAATAATTGTAGAAGATTGTTCACCTTTGACAGTGATTGTAGGAAGCGTATTCTGGATAATTAACATATTATCAAGTTCTATTGTCTTCTGCTTTTTCACATAATATCCAATTATCTCTAGATTCGGCATTCACTCCTTTCTTTACTTACAATCCTTTCAATCTCATGCTTACAAAGCTTCAAAATATCAACTATTTTTTTTCACTCTTTCCTCCTTGACGTCTACATCAGTTATTCTACACAAGGTCTATATAAGTACAGGTCTCGTCACTTCAGAGTTCTGCGCAGCTTTGGGTGATAAGGCCTATGACGTCACTTGGAGAGAGCTGAGAGCAAGGGGGGCGGGGGGAATTAGAGCATGGTAGGGTGGAAGGAGATAATAGAAAACGGTGGTAAATGAGCTGATACTTAAGTAATTTTAGATGTCGGCACATTGAACGATTTGCATATTGGACAGATTTTACAGGCGATGATTATCAGCGATTGTTTATAGGCCTATATCACATATTCTACGTGAATTTAGTTTTGTAATTTTCATGTTGCAGCTTAGACATGCCATAATAAAGATGTAAAAAAAAAAAGACATGGCATATGTAAACTCCAAATGTTTTTTGCTGAATTTATTATAAAACAAATCATACAACAATAACAATAATAATGTTAATAATAATAATAATAATGGCAATACGTAAACATAATAACATAAATGTACATATATAAGCTGCAACCAATCACTGGGTATTGTGGCTTTGCACGCGCCGGTCTGTCAAGCGAGCGAAAATGGAGAGAGGGAGAGATCCTTCCGGCTCGACATCACATCCAAGAATGACCACACGATTAGCGTCGAACCCCCAGGCTGTCTCCAGATGACGTCATAAGCGAGATGGACGAATTTGAGTCGCTTAGTGACGAGACCTATATTTATATAGACCTTGATTCTACATATTTATTTCTTCCGCCACTCCACATTGATATCGGAGTTTTCATGGTAGAAATAACATAAAACTAATAATGAACTAACAACTTGGTAATATACTAACCACTTAATATTGACACCGTAGTAGATAACACTTCTTCTTCTTTCTTGTTATAGGGTTTAGACTATGTTGCCTATATCCCCTGGATCCTCTTCTTTTGTTCTTGAAGTTTCTTATATTAGGTTGATTAACTTGGTTCTTTGTAGGAAGATCTTGGTGTGTCTCAGTATGTAATACTTCAGTGGTAATGGATGATCTGTCCCTGTTAACAGAAGGTTGATGTTAAAGTCATAAATATTTGCTTGAATAAGTGCTTGTTTTAGTTTTATTCTATGGGAGTTGAATCTTGGGCATTGTATTATCATATGTTCTATTGTTTCCTCTTGGTTTCTGCACCATCTGCAGTATGGGTCGTTTTCCATTTTTATTCTATATAAATGTTGTTTTAGTCTTGTATGTTTGGTTAATAATTTTGCGATACATGTATCCATTTTTCTGTTTTTAGCTCTGACCCAAGGTTTTATGTTGTTGTCTTTTATGAGATAATTCTTTGAGTTTAGTAATCTTTTGAGATTCGATTCCCATTGTTTGAAATTTTTTGATTTTATTTCTTTTATTGTATAATTTGGGTCTTGAGAAACTTTCATGGTGTTGTTTAGTTCATGACCTTTCTTTGCTGCTAAGTCTGCTATTTCGTTTCCCTTAATGTTTTTGTGTGATGGAATCCATTGGATTTTTATTGTTTGTTTTTTAATTTCAATTGTATGCATTTGCTTTTGTATATCATATATGATTTGTATATAATTTAGAGGTTTACGGTTTTGTAGAAGTTGTAGTGATGATTGGGAATCTGTTAGTATTACCGTTTTGTTTAGATTATTGTTTATAATATAATTTAGTCCTTGCTTTATTGCATAGAGTTCTGCGTGGGTTATTTCTATATTAGCTGGTAGTTTCCAGATAGTTGTTATTTCTTTGTCTTGAATAAATATTGCTGCTGAGGTTGATTCTGGTTCCTTTATTTTTGATCCATCGGTGAATATTTTGGTATAATCTTTGTAGTTTATGTTTATCATTTCTTGATAATATTTTTGAATAACTACTTGAGGGGTGTTTTTTGTAAGTTCTTCAGCAAAATTTATTTGAATATAATTTGAGATATCAAACCATGGGGTACTGGTGAAGTGGTTGGTACTTCATTTATTTTTAGTTCAATATTCAGAATCTTATTAGTTTCTGTGACTCTGTGGAATAGAGATCTCTTGTCTCTCTGGGGGTTATATTCTTTTATGTAGTTTATTGTTTGCTGTTTTATTGGCATTCTATTGGGTTTGTTTAGATCTTGGTTAGATGTATATATTCCAGTTCTTTTTTTCGGTCTTTCATTGGAGGTAAATTTGTTAGAGCTTGAAGGGCTATTATTGGGGTTGAATTAAGGCATCCTGTAGCGAGTCTTAATACTTGATTTTGGAGATTTCTATTTTTTTAATTTCTCCTTCTTTTGCTGCACCGTATATTGTTATTCCGTATTCTATTTTCGGTTTTATGTATATTTTGTAGAATTTTATCAGGGTTTCTCTGTTGGCTCCCCAGTTGAATGAGGCTAGCTTTTTCATGAGATTTATTCTGTATAATGTTTCTACTTTTATATTATTTATATGGTTTTTCCACTTTAGTTTTGGTGCATCTAAAGTTAGGCCTAATATTTTGTGGCTTTGTACATATTTTATTTCTATATTGTCCATTTTAATTGTTGGTAAATGATTTATTTTCTTGTTTGTAAAAGAGGAGTTTACTTTTTAGGAAATTTATTTTTAAGTCCCAAGTATTTGCCCATTCTTTTAATTTTTGTAGTTCTGTTTCTAGTTTGTTTGCTGCTTCAATTAAATTTTTTTTACTTATTATTAATGTAATATCATCGGCGTATATTATTTTTTTCGATGCCTGTTAGTTTCAAATCGTTTATCATTATGTTGAATAGTACTGGGCTTATTGGAGACCCTTGAGGTACCCCACATTTAGTTGTTCCTTTCTTTGAAGTTCTATTTCCAATCTTTATTTGGAATGTTCTATTTTCTAAAAGCTCATTTATCCATTTTAATGGGTTACCTGTTATTCCTAGTTTTGCCATTTTTATTATTAGTGCTTCGTGGTTGACTGTGTCAAAAGCCTTTTCCAAATCTATACAGGCTATTATGGTATATTGTTTTTCCACGAATGCTTTGTTTATATGATTATCTAGTATTTGTAATGCATCTATTGTATTTCTGTTTGGCCTGAATCCATTTAAATCTTTGTCTAGTTTGTTATAATGTTCCAGAAACCAAGTTATTCTTTTTGTTATTAGACTTTCGAATAACTTTCCGATACAAGATATTCTACATATGAATCTGTAGGATTTTGCATCATTTGGGTTTTTTCCTGGTTTAACTATTGGATTTACTATCACGTTTTTTTGTGATGCTGGGTATTCACCCCTGGACCAGTGTGTATTCATTATTCTTAGAATTGCCTTCAGCAAATTATCTGGTGCATTTTTATATAGTTCGTATGGTATCTCGTCTGGGCCATATGCTTTGTTATTCTTAGCATTTTTTAGTATTGTTTTTAATTCTATCATGGTTAGTTCGTTGCTTAGTTCATTTGTATTTTGTATATTGAATAAATTGTATTTTTGTGAATTTGATAATAATTTTTTTGGGTATTTTGTTTACTGTTTCCATATTTCTTTGAATTTTTCTAGTTTTTGGTTGATATTTGTTAGTGGCAAATCATTATCTATTATTGGATATTCCGTTGTAATTGTTTTTCCTGTCAATTTTTTGAAAAAGTTCCAAATCTTTTTTGGTGGGTTTTTGAAGTTTAATGTTTCACAAAAATCGTTCCATGATTTCTTTTTTTGTTGAGTTATTGTTTGTTTTGCTTTTGCTGATAGCTTTTTGTATTCTATTTGGTTTGCTATAGTTGTTTTTTTCCTCCATCTGTTAAAAGCTTTATTCCTTTCTTTTATAGTTTCATGACAATCTTTGTTCCACCATGGTTTATTTGGTTTATCTATTTTTTGTCTTGTTTCTAATTTTAAATATTTTAGAGCTGTATTTTTTATCTGCTCTGTTATTTCTTCTATGGTTGATATTTCTTCTAAATTTGTTTCATTTAAGGGGACCTTCTGCTGATTTTTCGGCGATTTTCGCCCCTCTTGCCGAAATTGACTTTAATGCAGTTGCAAGTAGTTTCTAGTCCCCCGCTTCTCCCCTGAAAATGTCAAGGCTCGACCGTTATTTTTTAGGTGGTAGCAGCGATTTTTGATGTCGACCGAAATATTATTTTTTTGATGGTACCTTTGAAAATCGGCAATTGTGACGCAATGATTAGAGATAATAAAAATATGAGGTTATTTTCTGAAAGCTTATCAAATTTCACATAAGATGAGACCAACCTTCTTTTTTCGGAATAATTTCAAAAATCCGGCAAGCGTCCAAAAAACGGCAATGAAGAAATTTTCCATAGAAATAACTAAACATGATATGTTTTTCATATGGTGTATTTTCTTATCTTTATGTTTTCATCATACATAGTTACTTTGATCTATGAGCAAAAAATTTCGAAAATGCAAACTCCCCCCCCCACCCATGGGGGGTTTTTGCCAAATATTCAGGATCACCACCAAAATTATATGGAATATTAATTAGGCTAAGACAAACCTCAGGTTAAAATTTTATTCAAATCTATTCATAACTTTTCGAGTTAGAAAAAAAAATTCCTGGATGCAAACCATAGTCCGCATCACCACCAAACTGCAATAAGCTCTAAGTTAGGTTAAAAACTCACTTTTGGTTAAAATCTCGTTAAAATGTTTCATAACTTTTAGAAATATTAGAAAACACAAACTAATAATCAAAAAAAACAAATAAACAATCAATAAACAAACAAAGAAACAAACGGTAGTAACAATATAAATAAACAAAAGGTCATGGGGTACACGAAAATTATCTATATGTGCTCATATACTTATATACATAGTTTCACATCGCCATGTAATTGTTTTTCGACTTTCCACGGGGTCTGAGAGTGAAATTTGGCTATGTGACCCCGTAGAGTTATTCCGCAGATTTAAAAAGACGATTTTCACGGTCCAGGACGGCCCCGTCGCGTGGGAAAAGTATGTGTTTGTACCCGTCCGACTGGAGAAAAGTTATTCTTTCGACAAATATTATACGTTGTAAAACCTCATTAGAGCATCAATAATAGGTATATGATAGATAATTATATCAAATACCAGTATTCTGTACATGATTTGTCATGTAAAATGTAAACATAAAAAGGAATAAGATCGCGTTTTTTTAGGTCCGTCAATATTTTTACGCATAGCACACGTATAATCGGTTCCGATTTTAAATATTATGGCTCATTTTGTAGCTGAATAATAGTTCTATTACATACTGCCATGAGGATTTGCAATATTTTCACGTGGTTCTTGTAAAAGTGACATATGTTTCCAAAATCTCCTATTAGGGTGTTAAAATAGTCACCTTCGGAAAATATTCACCAGAAAAAAGTAAGGTCAACTTCTCAAAAATGGCTTCTGCATATAATAGTAGAAAGATAGTTCTATTCAAACATGAAATCAGAATGGCTGTATGATTTCTTTGGATTTTTGAGAAATTTTTAAAAATGGTCAATGTAGGCCTATAGACCCCCATATCACTGCCACCACTCCGCACTATACGTAAGATTTTGAGAAACCGTTACGTGCTGGCAATGTCCGCAAGACTTCGGAATGCAGGTAGATGATAGAGGATTATGGTGTAGGAAGACTAATCTTATGCTTGTTTTGTTGATATCAAGATAGCCTTGGAAAGATAGAGAAACGCAAAATGCCGATATCTCGGAACTCCACCATTAGGGGTGGGTCAAAGGATTCCGGGCACACCATATGTCCAAAATTAACATATTATGGCTCATTTTGTAGAAAAATAAAATATCTACAACGTGATCGAGAGCGTTTTCGCAGTTTTTGCCTGTACTTCTTGTAAAAGTGGTCAATGTAAGAAATTTTTACCTTTTTTTTTTCTTGAAGTACCCAACTTCAAAAAATTCACAAAAAAAAAATTGAAGTCGAAATCGAAAAACGCTCTCGATCAAGTGTAGATATAAGTAGTTCTGTGCAAAAATCTCAAATAAAAGAATGTCTTGCCGTTTCTGAAGTCTGAATCCTTTGACCCAGGTGCTGCATTTTCAAAATGGCGAATTTCGCATTTTTCGTTTTTTTGACAATAATTCAAAAACTGTTCGGGCGATTTCGAAAAAAATCGACCACAGGCAATGGGAAGGGGCCCAAATAAAAGGGTGTGAGTTTCATCAAAATCGGCAAGATAAATCGAAAAATCGAAAAAAAAAGGCAGACGGTCCCTTAATTCTTTTGGTAGTCTTTCCATTTCTTCTTTGGTAGTAGTACAATTTTTTTTTCTTTGAGTAAATGGTTTTCAATGTATGTGTTGTCCATTATTATTATTGGCAGATGGTCACTTATTTGGTGGGATGCAGATTTTATTTGTAGATGACTTAGGGCGGGTGAACCAAATACGAGATCTAATGTGGATTCTTTTGCAGTTTTTAGATCAATTCTGGTTATGAGGTTTCTTGGAGTTAGTAGTAATACATTATTTTGACTTAGCCATTTTGTTAATATTGTTTCCTGTTGTATTTGTTTGTCTTTGGTTTGTATTTTCATTCCAGAGAGGGTGATGCGCGTTGAAGTCTCCTATTATTAATTTTGGATGTCTTATCTGATCTGAATAATATTCTAGTTCTTCTGCTTCTATTACATTACATGGATTATATATTAATAGTATGTTTAGCCAGTTTCTTTTATAACTTGTTTTAATTCCTAGTACTTCTATTTCATCTTTGTATCTGTCATTTAAGTTTATTTTTTTATGCTGAATATCATTTTTAATGCATACAGCAAGACCTCCTCTATTTGATTGTTTGCTGTCTTTTCTATATGACTGTATAGTTGTTGATGTTGAGGGTATCTTTTTCTTTTAGCCATGTTTCATTAATAGCTAATATTCCTGGGTTTTCTTTATATGTTAGATAATTTAGTTCTGTTTTATTTAGTATATCTTGCATTCCAAGAATTAGTTTGTACATTTCAATATGCTATAATGTCTTTTAGCACTAAGCTAATTTCGTTTATGATGTCTATTATATTTTGCATTAAGGGTTTCTCGGGGTTGAAGTTGTTTATTAGATTTGTTATTATTTTGAAATTACTTTTGGTTACTTTTATCCACGAAAATAATTTTCATCTTCTTTTTATTGTTTTTTTTGTTTTCTTTGTACTGTATTGGGGTAGGTAATGACCATGTGGTTGGGGATTCAGTAACTTCTCTTTGTTCTGAGTTTTGTTTTTAGTTTTGTTTTCTTCACTTAAATTTTTGTTACATCTTTTAGGAGATGTATTTCCTTGGTTTTTGTTGTTTTTCCGATCTAGGTCTTGTTGGAGTTTGTTCTTTTGGTTTTTGCAGCTTTTGACGTAAGGTTAGGCTTTGTGGTTGAGTAGCTTTTGTGCATAGCTTTCTAAGTTATTGGTCTTCTTTGATTGTGATCTGATAATCTGGGAATTGGTTGTCTGTTCACTGGTCCCCGTTGGTTATTTTTGTTTTTCTTTTCCGGTTTGAGTTTTGTAGTTGCTTTTTATTTCAAAGTTATTTGGGTGTTATATTTTCTTTATTTATTTCTTATGCTTCTCTATGTTTTTACATTCTATGTATTTGGAAAATGTTCTTTCATCACGAAAAAGCAAATGGATTATTTTCACATTCACTTATTTTGTGTCCATGCTGACTGCATTTGCTACATCTCATTTTATTTTTACATGTAACAATCCCATGTCCGTATCTCAGACAATTGTAGCATTTTATTATTGGGAAAGTATATTGTCTAACTTTGTAGCTTGTGTGTCCTATGGCTATTCTTTCTGGTAGAAATCCACTGAAAGTTATTCTTAGGGATTTTGTTGCATACCATTTCTCCTGGCTTTTTTATCTTTATTTAGTTTTTTTAGTCTTATTACTTCTATTATTTCATTAGTTGTGTTTACCCAGTGTTCTTATTTTTTCTTTTATGTTTCAATTTTCAGCTCAGGTTCTACTGGATATATTGTTCCATATGAACAATTAGCATTTTTGTTTGAGGTTGGCTGTTTGCAGGTTTATTCCATCTCCAAGTTTTTTATTTCTCTGAGGGGTTTTATTTTACTTAAATCATTGGGTAATTTTCTATATTACGTCCGCATGACCGATATCGACGATTTTGGTATCGTTGGATTCCTCTCACTCTCCACATTGCAAATATATAGTTTTTATTGCGCGCTAACCCCAGTTAGCGACAAACTTGGCCCCGATAGCAGGGAGGGCATGAAAGGTCCAGGGAATAATGCGGGTTAAATAAGCACCATAAAAAATAAACACAAAAATAACCATGGTTATTCACATAACTTTCCATCCATACATATTTCCATACATGAGTTTATTTCCATATATTTCCATAATAACCGAATTCCATTATTATAACCATGGTAACATAAACTCCATAATAACCATGGTTATTCCATTTCCAATAATAACCATGGTTTCACATAACTTCCATAATAACATGGTTATTCATAATAACCTCATGAACCATGGTTATTTCACATAACTTTCCATAATAACCATGTTTTCACATAACTTTCCATAATAACCATGGTTATTCACATAACTTTAATAACCACATACGTTATAACATAATTTCCATAATAACATGGTCACATAACTTCCATAAAACCATGGTTCCATAATACCATTATTCACATAAAAAACCCCGTATCACATAACTTTCCATAACCACCATGGTTATTATGACCCCCCCTGGGAGGGGGCTCCCGCCCCAACCCCCGCCGAGGAAACAAAACCTCCACCGTATTCACGGCAGGATAGAGCGTTACACAATCATCGTCGATGTCGGAGCAGGGGGCGTATTACCTCGTAAGATTCTCACTGAATCAGCATATTAACCTTATTATAGTCAGCATTGTATATAGAGACGATTGTAGTATAATCAGGATAAACACGGTGGCCCGCCCTCGTCGGCGGGTTTTGCGCCTTTTTCGATGTTACACCGATGGCCTCAAAGTCGAGTTTCCCTTCCTCTGGAATAACGACATTCGTATTCCTAACCGAAATAACCGTCGCATTCAGAAGTCAGTCATAGTCGCTGCGATGGCCGAGTGTGGAGGGTGCTCGTACTCCGAGACGGATTTTCTGCGCGAGATTGCCATTAGCCAGAAAAAATGCTAGATATGTGCTTCCGCCACGGCCTCCTTCGTCGTGAGAAAGATTGCGGCAGGTGCGGGCAGCCAGCACCTGAATGTGAGGTTGCATCACTTCCTGTGTGCTGCAGCGTCGCTGTATCCTCTGGCCTAGGACCTCCTGCCGGACACACCCTGCCTCCTTCACATGTTGCGGCAAAGGAGCACCCTCCCTAGTAATTAGCGGCATTAATAAATCAGGTTAGTACCTTAAAAATCCTAGGTTATTGTAGGTTATCGGCTCCGCATCTAGTTCGTGTGCGCTCTATCCTACCGTGAATACGTGGTGGAGGTTTTGTTTCCTCGGCGGGGGTTGGGGGGCGGCAGCCCCCCCCAGGGGGGTCGCAGGGAGCGCAGCCCCCTGCAATCGAAAGTCATGTGAATAACTAAGGTTATTTTCACTGTGAGGTAATTTTCTATATTACGTCCGCGCTCCGACATCGTCGCCCCCGCAATCGGGACCAAGTTTGTCGCTAACGGGGGGTTTAGCGCGCAATAAACCTATCTATTTGCATTGTATAGAGTGAGAGGAATCCAACGATACCAAAATCGTCGATATCGGTCATGCGGACGTAATATAGAAAATTACCAATCATTGATTTCAAATCTTAGAGCCTTTCCTGTTCCTAGTACTCTAAGGGAATCTTCTATGATGTATTTATGAAATTCAGATGTATTTAAGGATTTTGTTAATTTAATGGGATTGTTGAAGTTTGTTGTTGTTTTATCATCTATCAATTGTATAAGTATTACAGGGTTTTCTTGTCCTACCTTCATATTTGTTGTATTCTTACTAGTTGTTGGGTGTTGTTCTTCCGGCTTTTTCCAACCGGCTTCTTGATTTTTTGTTTTTGAAATTGGGTTTTCTTCGTTATCACTTTCTAATTCTTCTCTTGTTCTCTTTGTTTAATTTCTTGGTCCAAAGTTGGACTAGTTCAGGATCTTCTCCTGGGTCGGGATTTAGATCAGTGTCCATAAGAATAAAGTCTTTTTACACTTCACTCCGTAATCGATGTTCACTCTATGGAGTTTCAATCGGTTCTCGATTATCCGTTTAACCGGTGTTTTCAGACAACTTACCCTGCTGTGATTTGTTTACGTGTGGGTAAAGGACTTAATTGTTATTACACACCGTGGCATGTTAAGCCATATCATCATGCACCTTATCTATAAGAACTCTGTCAGAATGATTTGCTTTTAAATATCTGTTCCATAAAAGTTTTGGCTTAACTATTATGCGGTGTCATACATTCGTCAAATATCTTTTAGGCTTTCGGCGAAAAGCAGCGGCGATGAAAATATTAACTCAAAGCCATTTCCTAAGATGTACATAAATATTATTAATGAAAGTGATTCAGAAGTCTATATAAACAACATAACAAGTATTTAGCTAAAGTAATACTCAAACATTATATTGCACACACACACATACACATCTGTGTCTGTATATATCTATATATCTATATCTATCTATCTATCATATCCATATATATATAGATGTGTGTGTATATATATATATATATATATATATATATATATATATATATATATATATATGCATATGTACATATTATATATATATTATATATATATATATATATATATATATATATATACACATATATACATATATATACCATATATACATACACACACACACACACACACACACACACAATATTAACAAAGAAAGGAATTATTATAAAGGAGTTAGAAATTAATCAGGACCCCATAGTGGAAATGAAGGTAATTGAGGTAGAAACAAATGGGGTAAACATAATAATAACCACGGTATACATGCCACCTCAAACATCGGCGTGGTCACTAGAAAATTACCAGAAACTATTTCAAGAGACAATAAAGAGCCTGGAAGAAGTGCTACAACTTTCGGAAACCAATTCAACAGAAATTCTTATTACAGGGGATTTTAATAGCAAAATCGACTGGGAAAATTTCGATCCTAGAGCACAATCAGATTCGTGGAATGCTAAATTACTAGATGTCATAAATGAGCATTGCCTTTTCCAGAATGTAACAGATCATACCAGGATAAGAGGGCTAGATAGCCGTCTATGCTTGACCTAATATTTACAAAGCATAACGACGATATTAAGGATATCGAGTACTGTCCTCCTTTAGGAAAAAGTGACCATGTAGTGATTAAACTAAAATACTGTCTGCTACAGGAAAACTCATCGTAAGCAAGGGAAGAAAGGAAAAGTACAATTACAAAAGAGGTGACAATAGAAGCCTTAAAGATTTCTTTGATAGCATAAACTGGGAAACACGTCTGGATGATGAGAACCTTGATGTTCAGTATTCAAAATTTTGTGAGATCTATAGAAAAGGAGTGGAAAAATTCATATCCAAATTCAAAATTGAAGCAAGAAATGGCCAAAAATGGTTCAACGACAAATGCAAGAAAATGAGGGAAAAAAGTATCTTCTTTGGAAAAGATTCAGAAGGCATAGATCTCAAGCAGCATATGAAAAATATAAAGTAGTAAGAAATGAGTATACCCAAACTATGAGAGAGGCGAAATTAGACTTTGAAAAGGATATAATCAACAATGTACAAGTCAACCAAAACTCTTCTTTAACTACATAAATAGTAAAACTAAAAGTAGGGATCAAATTACTGCCATCAAAGACAATAACATTATATATTCTAAGGAGGAAGAAATGTGCGAAATCCTAAATGAGAAATTTCAGTCAGTGTTTGTTCAGGACCCATGTTTTGATATGGCAAATACCCGTAATAACGTAAAGAACATTGAAAATATCATCCTCAAAAAGAACGAAATAAAAGATCTACTAAAAGGATTAGACAAGACCAAAGCAGAGGGACCAGATGAAATTTCTAACTGGGTTCTTAGGGAATGTGCCGAAGAACTCTGTACTCCTTTATTGTTAATATTCCAAAATTCACTAAGACAAGGCAAACTACCAAAAAGTTGGAAACTCGCAAATGTTACACCCTTATATAAGAGCGGTGACAAACAAAACCCACTAAATTATAGACCAGTTTCATTGACTAGTGCAGTATGCAAACTGCTAGAAAGAATAATTAGAAAACAATGGGTTGAAATGCTTGAAAAACACGAAATGATGTCAAATAAACTATTTGATTTTAGAGAAGGAAGGTCGTGTGTAACAAATCTCCTCTGTTTTTATGATAGAGTATCTGAATATTTACAAGAAAGAGACGGCTGGGTGGATTGTGTGTATTTAGACTTTAAGAAGGCTTTTGATAAGGTGTCTCATAGAAGACTACTATGGAAATTAGAGCACCTAGGTGGAGTGAAAGGCAACCTACTCGCATGGATGAAAGACTTTCTTCATGAAAGACAAATGAGCACAGTAATTAGAGGAAGCCTCAAGGATCGGTGTTGGCGCCGATTATGTTTACTATTTTCGTCAATGATTTAGAGTCAAACATAAGCCCAGGTAGTTATTTAAATATGTTTGCAGATGACGCAAAGATACAAAAGAGGATAACAGACAATGTCTCATGCCAATGCCTCCAAAGTGACATCGAGAACTTATTCACGTGGAGTTGTACATGGAAAATGGAATTCAATACCAATAAATGCCACGTACTCAGGTTTGGAGAAAGTAGAAATCGCCCACTATTCCAATACAAATTAGGGGACGCAGTATTAGACACAGCTGACAGGGAAAAAGATCTTGGGATAACCATAAATGGAAACCTAAATCCAAATGACCATATAAATGAAAAGGTCCACAAAATGTTAGGACTGATTGCCAACATGAAGAGGGCATTCGCGTATGTGGACGAAGATATGATAAAGAAGATTATTGAAGCAATCATAAGACCAAGTCTTGAGTACGGTCCAGTGGTATGGAGTCCACACTTTATAAAAGATATTGACAAACTGGAAAGAGTCCAAAGAGCGCGACAAGATGAGCACCTACCCTAAGAGATCTGAGTTACGAAGACAGACTACAGAAATTAGGACTTACTACATGATTATGCTTTTCAACTGCATTACAGGAAGAGTGAAGATAGATAAGGATGACTTTTTGATCTTGAACACACAAAGAACGAAATGACACAACAAAAAGTTGACAGTGAAAAGAGGTGATAAAGATGTCAAAAAATATAGTTTCCCAAACAGAATTATTGAATCGTGGAACGGTCTCCCCAATTAAGTAGTGTGTGCCAAAACTGTGCATCAATTTAAAAGGTTATACGATAATTTAAATATAGCAGACGGGACCACCTGAGCATAGCTCTTCTCCCGTATCCAAACGACTAGGTAAGAACACACACACACACACACACACACACACACAACACACACACACACACACATATATATATATATATATATATATATATATATATATATATATATATATATATATATATATATGTGTGTGTGTGTGCGTGTGTATATATATATATATATATATATATATATATATATATATATATGTATGCATGTATGTATCTATCTATCTATCTATCTATCTATCTATATATATATATATATTATATATAATATATCTATTTTTTACTTTCTCTCTTATTTGATTGATTATCGTATTTTGCATACATCAGATTTTCCAGGGAGAGTCCGATACTAAATTAGTCATCTGTCCTCACTAGCCACTATGTATTTCCCAATTGCAACTAGTGCTTTCGATTAACATAAGTGCTTACGTGGGAGCGATCCGTTCATAAGCTTTTTTCAAAACTGCCGCCATAAACTGCTTCAGAGCAGAGTCTCGGGCTTCAGGCGATAAAGCAGCAGCTCCTGACTGCCTTGCCTAGTTCGCCGAATTATAACCCAGGCGTCGGTTTAATCAACTCCCTTCTGTAATTAGAGTCTAATATAATTCCTCCGGCGGTTACATCCAAGACTTTTGCGAACTGCTGAATTATAAGGATATGAGTCAGGGTGGCAGGCGGAGGGAGCCAACGGCGGAGAAACGCATCTGAAATGGCTCCAGGAACCCACTGAACTCTCCTGAATGTGGCTCTCCGCAAGGCCTGATCAACATAACAAGAGGTGCGCTAAATCTTGATAAATTTAAACCATGGAATCATTTTCGTGACTTTGACCCTGAGATTGGGAAATGAAGGAACACCGAGGGAGGGAGAAGAGAGAGAAATTAATTCCTGCTTGACTTGCCTAAAGAGAATTATGTGGAGTGCGAATATCCTCACGGCGCGAGAGATGTATCTGACGCGGCTCACATCTTTAGCAGAAGTACTTGTATATCTAAGGAAATATGATAAAACGTAACACATGCATCTCTTACGCTGCGATGTTAATACTCCTTCATACATTTTTATTCATTTACACAGAATATGCTTGGCTAATACACAAGACAAGGTACAACAATCCCTTGCGGGCTACAACATAAT
>NW_020868998.1:100043-115043 GCF_003789085.1 Penaeus vannamei | reverse complement strand
CCCCTACCCCCCCCCCTTATCCCCTCCCAGTCCTCTCCTCCCATCTCCATCTCCCCCTTCCCCCCTCCCCCTCCCCTCCCCCCTCCCCCCCACGTTCCTACGAGTGAGGGCGCGAAGAACCCGCACCACCTGGGCTGTACCTGACGCGGCATAGCACACATTCTTCTGCCTTGTGTTGGGGGCATTTCGGGCTCAAGTTTGTGTCTTCGGCAGGCACGCACACACGCACGCACGCACGCTAGTAAGCACATGTATTGAGGTATGCGTGCGTGCGTTAGTAAACGCTGTGTCACTCGGTTTAGTTCAGTCTGTCATTGTTATTATTTTTATTTCTTGGCTGTTTGTCTGTCTCTACTCTTCCTCGTCTCTCTCCCTCCTTTCCCCCGTTCTTTTCTTTTTCCTACTTTCTTCTCCCTCCCTCCACTCACTTCATCATTGCAGTCTCATATTTCCTCCTCCTCCTCCTCCATCTCCTCTTCCCTCCTCCTCTCTCTCCTCTCTCTCTCTCTCTCTCTCTCTCTCTCTCTCTCTCTCTCTCTCTCTCTCTCTCTCTCTTCTCTCTCTCTCTCTCTCTCTCTCTCTCTCTCTCTCTCTCTCTCCTCCTCCTCTCTCCCTCCTCTCTCTCTCTCTCTCTCTCTCTCTCTCTCTCTCTCTCTCTCTCTCTCTCTCTCTCTCTCTCTCTCTCTCTCTCTCTCTCTCTCTCTCTCTCTCTCTCTTCTCTCTCTCCTCTCTTCTCCCTCCCTCCTCCTCCCTCCCTCCCCCCCCCTCTCTCTCTCTCCTCGCTCCCTCCCTCCCCCTCTCCCCCTCTCTTTCCTCCCTCCCTCCCTCCCTCGCAAATTGAGGTAATCTATAAGTATACGTTGAGACAAATGGAAAATAAAACCGAGAATACACAATGAAAGAGATACAATACACTCCACATGAAAGACATTACAACCTGGCGTTTTTCGAGCCGCCCCGGACCTGAAAACGAAAACATATGCCTTAGACACAATCGAACACTTGTCTCCCGTTGTGCACCTGGCCTACTCCTCCCATCACCTGTGAACACCTGTTGTTTACTTCCTTTTTTTTACTAATTTTTTCAGATGCCTTCGGGAGTTCTAAAGCTCTAAAGTTCTCAGTCTCTCTCTCTCTCTCTCTCTCTCTCTCTCTCTTCTCTCTCTCTCTCTCTCTCTCTCTCTCTCTCTCTCTCTCTCTCTCTCTCTCTCTCTCTCTCACTCTTCTCTCTCTTTCTCTTCTCTTCTCTCTCTCAAGTCTAAAATATTAAATGGGTTTTAACCGCATTATTACCGTTTAGATGTAGACGTAATACTGCTGTTCTTATTATTAGTATAATATTATTTCTTGTTATTCTTATTCTTTCTCTTGTTTACTACCGTCGCCTTGTCCCCAAAGAATCGCCGAGCCACGAAAGTAACTCGACGAGATTTGTGTGTTGCTAATGAAACCTTCGATTTGTAAATTTGTCACTTGCTCTGCACACGCCCAACGAAAGTCTCGGTTGAGCCACGCCTAGATTTATGTCGATAAATATAATCTCTTCGATAAGCTAATCTTCAGAAATACCACGCATGCCAGATCAGTCAGCCAGGACATATCAAATTGCATTGGTTGTCTGACGTGAGTGATGGGCGTCTGGACACCGTGATGGCTGAGGAGCATTCAGCATTCCAGAGGGGGAGAGGGAGGATGGGGAGAGAGGGGGGTGGGGAGGGGGAAGGGGAGAGGGAGGATGTGGAAGGAGTGGGAGATGGTGGGGTGGAGAGAGGGGAGAGGGAGGAGGGAGGGAGAGGGAGATGGGGATGAGTGGGAGATGGTGGTGGAGAGATGGGGAGAGGGGGAGCTGGTTGGAGAAGGGAGGAGGATGAAGAAGGGGAGAGGAGGGGATGGAGGGGGGAGGGAGAAGGGGAGGATTGGAGAGGAGGAGAGGGAGTGGGGAGGGAGGGGGATGGAAGGAGAGGGAGATGGGGGTGGAGAAGGGGAGAGGAAGGAGGGGATGAGAGGGGGGAGGGAGGATGGAGGAGGGGAAGGGGATGAAGCGGGGAGGAGGAGGGGGTGAAAAGAGAGAGACAGACAGACAGACAGAAAGTTTAGACTAATATAAGAAAATGTATGAAATGAATGATTATCGTCACAGCGCAAGAGATGTTTTGACTACTGTATATTTTCGCCAGAAGCATGCACACACACACACACACACACACACACACACACACACACACACACACACAACACACACACACACACACACACACACACACACACACACACACACACACACACACACACACCACACCACAGCGAGAGAGAGAGAGAAGAGAGGAGAGAGAGAGAGAGAGAGAAGAGAAGAGAGAAAGAGAAAGAAGAAAGAAAGAAGAGAAGAGAAAGAGAGAGAGTGAGTAATGAAATCACACATTTTATGAACGAGAAAAAAATAGTCGTTTGGCTTCGAGAGACCTGTACCAACAGACCAAGATAATACGATATATTATCATTGATTAAATATAATTCACTTCCTCTCCTTCACCCAACTGTTGCTCTCTTAAGCGCCAGGTGTTTAGAGGAAACGAATAGGAGAAGAAAGAGACAGAGAGACAGACAAATAGACAGGCAGACATAAATGGTTGTACCAAGCCCGAGGAAACGAATAGGAAAAGAAACAGACAGATAGACAGACAAATAGATAAGTAAGCAAAAGTTGTACCAAGCTCACATCTACATTTTTTTTTTTTTGCTATTGTTTAAAATCAAAATGGCTTTCCAAATCTCCCAGACTTCGTGGAACTAACGGATTACTCCACAGTGTACTTTGATGACTTGCAGTCTCTTCTGCATTCAGTTATTCGCGTCTGCTAACTGTTGCAGAAGATTTGACAAACGTGAGATCTGTCTTTTCTTTAAATTCCATTTTCTTCCGTGTTTTTTTCCTTCGTTTTTTTCTTTCTTCTGCTTCGTTTTTGTTTTCCTGTTATGCTTCGGTTTATGTTTCATCGTCATATTTTCTTTTGCGTTCGTCGTCTTTTTTTTTTTTTTTTGTCTGTTTGTTTTCTTCCTCGTATTAATCTTGTCTCTTCTTTTTTTCTTCTTCTTTGTTGTATTTTCCTATTATGGTTCGTATTATTTTTCATCGTCATATTTTGTGTGTGTGTCCATTCACGTCTTCTTCTTTTTTCTTTTATCGGGTGTTTTTTCATGTCTTTTTCTTTGTCGTTTTTATCTTGCGCTTTCCGAGTCGTTAGTGTTTTTTTCTCTTCTGTTTCGGACGAACAACTCTGACTTGAACGCAGCCAATCGAGCGAAAAGAATTAAACATTTCGGTTCTGATTTTCCCGTGGTTTTCCTTTTTATATTTTCTCTGGTTTATTTTTCTTCATTTACTTTATTTTTACGGAATTCTCTTTATATGGCTTGATTCTAAAATGGATAGTTTAAAGGTCATGCTGCGATTATCAAGGACAGTGTGTGTTTTTAGCTCTTATCTGATTAATTCCTGCAGGCGTGGCATCGATTTCTGACGGTGCCGTACGTGCATGCAGTTTATATATATATATGTGTGTGTGTGTGTGTGTGTGTGTGTGTGTGTGTGTGTGTGTGTGTGTGTGTGTGTGTAGTGTGTGTGTGTGTGTGTGTGTGTTGTGTGTATGTAATGTGTGTGTGTGTCACAGTCGTAATAACAGATACATGGAATACAATCTATGACAAAGTCCCCCAAGTAAGCTCATGCACACTTTATCCGCCCCATCCCTCCCCGTCCCCCGCCTCCATCCGTGCATATCGTAAATTACAAACAAAAGAAAGAGATTCACCGGAATGTAGCTTCTTTGAGCAAGCAGATCACACGTGCTTTTAAAGGCGCCGGAATGTAAACAAAAGACAGCGGTGTAGTGTTGGGGTTAAACACTGGGCTGTCTGTGTCTGTCTGTCTGCCTGATTTCACCCCCTCCCAGTCAGATGGGTGTTTCTTCCCGCCACGCCAATAGTGGTTTGTTGTCTGTTTCCTTTCGTGTCAGTTTTATTGTTTTTATTTTTCGACTCTCTTTCCTTTCTCGTTTCTTTTGTTTTGTCTTCTTTTCGTTCTCCGCTTCCTCTCTCTTCTTTTTTTTTCATCGTTCTTCGCACTCGTTTGCTCTCTCTCTCTCTCTCTCTCTTCTCTCTCTTCTCTCTCTCTCTCTCTCTCTCTCTCTCTCTCTCTCTCTCTCTCTCTCTCTCTCTCTCTCTCTCTCTCTCTCTCTCTCTCTCTCTCTTTCTCTTTCTTTATTTTCTCTCTCTTGGGGGGGGATGCGAGTGGTCCTGCGGATAAGGAGCTAAGGGGGGGGGTAAGAGTAAGGAAGGTGAGAGAGGACGATTCTATGGGATAGAAATAGGCATTCAGGGCACGTAAATGAACGGTGTGTGTGTGTGTGTGTGTGTGTGTGTGTGTGTGTGTGTGTGTGTGTGTGTGGTGTGTGTGTGCAAGTACATGTATATGTATGTGTGTGTGTGTGAATATGTATTATATGTTTGTTTATGTGTGTCTGGACACACACACAACACAACACACACACACACACCACACACACACACACACACACACACACACACACACACACACACACCACACCTCGTTTATATGCGTGCAGAGATGGCTAACCTGAATGCCTATTTCTACCCCATAGAATCGTCCTCTCTCACCTTCTCCCCGCATTTCGCTCCCTTACCCCACCGCTACACTTCACCCCCTCCAAGCCCCTTCACCCCTTCCCCACCTCCTCCTTCACCCTTCTCCATCTCCCCTATCACCCTTCATCCTTCCGACTTCCCCTCCTAACCCTCCCCTGTCAATCACCCTTCACCCCGTCCCGACCTCCCCCATCACCTTTCACCCTTCCGACCCACTAACCCCTCACCCTTCTCCACTCTTCCCCACCTCCTTCATCACTCTTCACCCTTCCGACTTCCCACCCCTAACCCCCTTCCCCTTCACTCTTCACCTTTATCCGACCTCCCCATCACTCCTTCCCCACCTCCCTCATCCCTTTACCTTTCAATTTTCCCAAAACCCCTACCCCTCCACCTCCCCATCAGCCTTCCGACCCCCTCACTCCTTCACCCCTTCCCCACCTCTCCCGTCACCCTTCACCCCCCTCCTCATCTCCCCCTCTCCGACCTTCCCCATCACCCTTCACCCTTCTGAACCTCTCACCCCTTCACCCCCTTCACCTCCCTCCCCCATCACCCTTCACCCCTTCCCCATCACCCTCCACCCCCTCCCCCTATTAGCATGACGTGTGGCAGGGGCGGGCGCGCGGAGCAGCCACATGCACAGCGAGTGCCGGGTTATTTTAGATCCCACAGGTTCCACTTCCAACGGCGCGGGGCTACTAACTTTTCCTTTTCTTCTTGTTTTTTTTTGCTCTTTTTTAAAACGTTTGATGTGGTTTCTTTGGTTGTAGAAGTTTTGGTATTTGTTGATATCGTATTTTTTTTTCTTCTTCTCTTTTCTTCTTTTTTTAAGTATGGATTTTTTTCTTCCTTTTTTTAAGCTGTTTCTTTGGATGTAAACAGTTTCTGGATTTGACTGG
This sequence comes from Penaeus vannamei, assembly GCF_003789085.1. Lineage (NCBI taxonomy): Eukaryota > Metazoa > Arthropoda > Malacostraca > Decapoda > Penaeidae > Penaeus > Penaeus vannamei. The sequence continues at coordinate 109,479 of NW_020868998.1, read as the reverse complement.
TTGTCTTTTTCTTGTATTTCTTGCTCTCTTTTGTTTGTTTTAATTTTTTTTTCACGTATAGATTTTTTTGTTTCGTTGTAACCATTTCTTTTTGTATCTATTGTTTTTAAGTTTTGTGATATCTTTCAAAAGCCTTCTTGGTTCATTTGTTTGTTGTTTCTATTTTTAAGTTTTTCTAAAGTTCGAATATTACCAGAGTATTATCATTGTTACTGTTATTAGTCAGTTATTATTGTCATTATCATTATCATTATTTTCATTTTTATCATCATTATCATTATTATTATTATTATTATTATTGATTATTTATCATTATTATTGTCATTATTTATTATTATTATTTTTTTTATTATTATATTATTATTATTATTATATTTATTATTATTATATTATTATTATTATTATTATATTATTATTATTATTATTTATTATTGTTATTATTATTATTTATTTATTATTATTTTATGTTGTTATTATTATTATTATTATTATATTATTATTATTATTATTATTATTATTTATTTTATTATTATGATTGTTTAATATCATTATTTTATTATTATTATTATTATTATTATAATTATTATTATTATTATTATTCTTTGTTAGTTTTAACTTCATTATCATTATTATAATTATACTTACTGTTATTATTATTATGATTAGCATATAATCTTTATTATTATTATTATTTATTATTATATTATAATTAACCATTATATATATGTTTTCACAAATTTTAAATGGGATTGGAAAGCTCTGAATGACATTAGATTATAGAGTTCAAATTATTTTTATTATATGACATGGTAGAATAATGGGAAAAAAACACTACATTATGTATTCGTAAGGATTAGATATTTTCTTAGAATGCTAAATCTTTTTCCTTTCCATTTATTTGGCCCATGGCAATGTCCGCAAGTCAAGTCGATATACCTGAATAGTACTTAACAGATACGAGCTTTGACAAGTTGCATTTTGACCAATATCATTACTCCCAGTATCCGTTTCATTGTTTTCGTAACATGTCGACACGTGTGAATTAAATTTCATGTACTATAAGCATGTTTGGAAGAGCAATATATACTCAAGTCTTTCTATATAAATATCCTGGTTAGATAAAAGGGATTTGTCACACTCCTGTTGTCGCTTGTTTGTATTCAGGTCGACTATTATACTGTAAACTGTTTAGAGCTAACCATTGAACTTTAGTTTAGAATATTAGTAATCCGATTATCATATTCATAATTGACAGATTATGTAAACATGCTTATCAGGTTAGATTAACATGATATAGATATTAGATATGAAAATGAAAAATAGATAGCTGATACTAGTTTATTTGAAATTTGATGTCAGATATTACAAATTGAAAGATATTCAAAATTATATATTAATTTAATTTCTGATGCTTAATTTTAGAGTAAATGCCAGATATCCCGACATTGATAGAAAGTATTAATAAAAAAGTATCAAATTTTAAACTGTATGCCTAACAGCCACCTTCTTTCCCCAGGACTACCCCTTCCTGAAAGAACACAACCGACCGCCTGGAGGCATGGTAGTGGACAACGGGCATTCAGTGGTCGTGTGCAAGGACTGTTACTCTTCTCTCAAAAACCAAGTAAGTGAGCCTAAAGAGCACCTTGCTTGCCTGGGTGTGTTGTCCCGTACTGTCTGACCACGTGAATCATCTCCTTACCCCCACCCCTACCCCCACCCCCTTAGCCCATACTCATTTCTTACATTAATGACATACGTGACATATCTTGGCAATATTTTCAGTCTCCACAACAAGTTCCAGTTTGCTGCGGGGTTGGCTGAGGTCAGGTAATGCAGGCATCTTCCTGATAACGCATGGGTTTTGATGTTGCAGGTCCTTCCAATTATTGATATTTATGAAAACTGGTCTAATTGTCTCACGAAAACAGTACATAGAGTTGGAGAGATGGGGAGTGCCGGTTGAGAAGAGGCAGTACAACTGGATACAGCGCCCTCCGCCGCCAGAGTTCCATCGGGACTCCTCCGCCACTGGCCCCAAGCCCGTCCAGGGGCAGATCTCGGGTGCACAGCCTCAGTTGGCAGACCCTGGGGTATCTAGCCCAGGCTCTCATCCAGGGACTCCCCCTGGTGGCTTGTCCCAGCCGAGAGGGGGGGGCAGCCCCAGGGGCTCCCTTGGCCCTCCTCCGGGCTCTTCTAGTGCGGTACGTGTTACGGTTTGTGTGGGCGGCCACCTACTCTCTCACGTCTGGCAATCGTTGCCTCAAGCCCATTAGCTCACTGACTATAAGCCATGGTGTGTCACAGAGAAGCTACGGCTAGTCAGTCATATCTTCATTCTTAGCTTTACTTAGATATGGTTGGGGATGGATAAAAACCTAAACAGTAGTAGCTGTAGTTTTCTGTGAGGCATCATATCCCCATATGGTATTCACTGTGAAGTTTGTGAACGGCTTTGCCACTACAATAACTACGTTCTTAGTCAGTGGAGAATCACCATTATCACTTACAAGATGTGAAGCTCTTCCAAAGATATTGATTGGCTTCCCAGCTAGAATTATTAGAAATCAATTCACTGTCATCATAACATCAGAATCTCTTTCAACTTTTCCTCATGTGTTGAAGTTTTGCTAGGCAATGCTGTCCACAATCACTTGAAGGTTCTTGACCCTTGTTGCTGCACCACTTGTACATCCAAAAAATTTTAGCTTTGACAATTATGCCATAATAATTAATAGTACAGTACAGATAAGGTGCAGCAATGAATGGAAAAAGACCATTAGTCTTGTCATCAGTGACCTGGTGTAGCATGTACTGTATTTGCATGAAACTGTAGTCTTGGCTTTTGTAGACTTATGGATCGTCACTATTTTTTTCACCAAAAGACGACATAGATTATTTCTTTCTTGCTTCACAACAATAAAGAAAAAACAAATTTGATTTCTTGCTGTTCATTTACAAACTCCAAAATTTAGCTGCTCCTTTCTCAGTCAATTAAAAAAAAGCAAAAAAAAGCAAAAAAAAAAAAAAAAAGCAAAAAAAAAAAAAAAAAAAAAGAGAAGGTGGCCATACCCCAAACTTTTAGTGTCCACATCGGTAGGCAGCCAAGATGCAAGGTTTGAAATTCGCTGCCAAAGAAGCTGTAGACCCGTCTCAGAGGCATGGAGGATAGAGACAAGACAGTAGACAAGCACCGGAACCAACTCAGAAGACGAGATGGCATCTAGAAGACTTGACACCAGCCCTCTCCACGCTGACAAGAGGTGGCAGTGTTTAGTATTAGAGGCCATGTGTTATTTTCTGGTTACATAGTTTACAAGGCTTGGATCTTTTTTTCTTATTTTCATTACTATTATTATTATTATATTTATTATTCCTATTACTGTTCTTTTTTATCTTTTTTATTTATTTATTATTATTGTTTGTTTCTTTTCCCCTCCCTTCTCTTCTTGCACATCAGATCTGCCCTTGGTGTTATGCATGCCCTGACTGTTGTCTTAGACACAGGGGCAGATCCCCTTCTTGTGCATAAAAAAGTTGTTGATATCGCACAAAATTTCACATTGATACCCCAGAAGTAAAGGAGGTAGTTTTTACTTGTTGGGGCATTGTATAATAATTTTATATGCCGTATTATGATATGTTTTGTATATGAGAGCATACTAAAAGTTTTTTTTTTTTTTTTTTTTTTTTTTTTTTTTTTTTTTTTTTTTTTCATCACCAAACAGCAGGGCATTAAGCAAAAGAGTTAATCATTACACTTCGGGATTCGCCCCTGCTGAGCAGAGATTTGATCCTTAGCAGTGAAAATAATTGGTTGAAAACGCAAATGATTTGTTTGACCGTTTTCCAAATTCTTTGCGTTACCGAGTTCTAAATATTGTCACTTCCTGAACTTTGTAGTTTCTCTACTTTCTTTTTTTTGTTTCATGTTTCTTGGCCAAAAAAAAAAGAAAAAAGAAAAAAAATGCAGTTTCCATTATTATAGAGTAACTGAATTTATTTTTAAACTGAAATTTGCATGTAGGGGGTGTTGCTATTGTATCCTCTTACCAAATAATGGAACCTGCAAAATATTTTGGTCTCTCTTTCATATCTTTCATTAACTGCAAAACATCCCAACTAATTTTCCACCCTTTTTCTTTGCAGGCAGATGACGGTGTTGAAAGCCGGGTAACTTCAGGTAAGGTGAGTGAGGAACCAGCCTCGTCAACCAGCAGCACCATACCAAAGACGTCGACAGTGGTGACAGGGCCTGTAGCAACTACTTCTGATGCTTCCTGTGATGGAACTATCCCCTCCTGTTGTGCCCCCCTTCAGCTCAAAATCGGTGTCGCCAGGCAGGGGGGCAAACCACCTCACGCCCTCACCCAGCAAAGCTCAGTGGCGGCCAGTGAAGGTGTCAACTCTGGCGATGCCAGCGCCATCAGATCCCCCCCAGTGGACCAGCTCACCCATTGGAGCCAGAAGCCCAAAAGAAACGGGGCCTGGGAGCGTCTCCCCCCCATCAAAGCCTCAACCCACCACCAGCTTCTAGAGGATCAGAAGAGTAGGCAGTCTGTCATAAGAGGTACTGAGAGACTGTGTGAATAAATGGTTGGTTTAGTTGTATTGGAGGAGGATTTCAGAATTAGTAAATGAGTGAGTGAGTGAGTGAGTGAGTGAGTGAGTGAGTAAGTGAGTAAGTAAGTAAGTAAGTAAGTAAGTAAGTAAGTAAGTGGTGAGTGAAGTGAGTGGTGAGTGAGTGTGTGTGTGTGTGTGTGTGTGTGTGTGTGTGTGTGTGTGTGTGTGTGTGTGTGTGTGTGTGTGTGTGTGTGTGTGTGTGTGTGTGTGTGTGTGTGTGTGAAAGAGAGAGAGAGAGAGTAGGGGGGAAGAGAGAGAGAGAGAGAAAGAAGGGAGAAAGAGAGGGACAGAGACAGAGAGAAAGTATTAAAGAAAAAAACAAAAGATGTGGTGCAAATGATTATTCTGAGAGAATGGTGTCAGAGTGAAATTTCTCAGTAGTTGCCTAAAAGACAACTTGCAGCTTCAGGGTTTTCCGTTTTAGACAGGAACTATCCTTCGTGACATCTATCCATCTTTTAACACAAAAATCCATCTCCGTTATTCTAGACAAGATTGTCCCCATTCAAATGAAGAATGAAAGCAAATATACCAAATTAATCCCTCATTGCTAACACTAAAAGCATTGTGTTATCTGGTGGAAACCTTATTTTTAAGTGAAAAAAGTTGGGAATACAAGTTTCCTGGTAAAATGAAGCACTTTTCTCCTCTAGTCATAATACTTTTGAAATGAAGAAATATTCATAAAAAGTAATCCTAGAAGTGCAGTGTTCATTTCATGTTTTATGGAAGATATAGATATGTACAAATTAATACTTTTTAAAATCACATTTGTCCCTTTCACCATTTGCACAACAGTTGTTGAGACTGTTTATTTTTTAGGCATATATTGAAAACATTTTAAGGCTATATGGTTTACTGAGGGGTGTATTAGAGTATAAACTTGTAAATATACAATCATCAGCTAGATATTTGTGTTTTACTTTTTTTTTTGGGGGGGGGGAAGATGAGATTTTAAAAAGTGGGAAGTTTTACGAATACGTTCTATGTATTAGTCATGCGTTTGATAGAAAGAAAATTTGGCCATGATGCCCACTTCTGTTAGAAAGTAGTGGAGAATCTACTGTATACAATATTTTGTCTCAGTGGAATCAGTGTCTTTGCTTCTTCTGTTACATGAAAAATTGTCCAAAGTTGGAAAAGAAGTCTCATGAGTGAAAAGAATATAGAAGTTTATGTGTTACATCATCCACAAAGTCAGTTGTTTGTGTTATAATCTGGTATTCAGATTGGACTCTAGTCACTTGCTGAGTGGTGTGCTGATGCAGCGGGTAGCTTGTTGGACTAGCAATCTTGCAGACCTGCATTCAATCCCATGCCTGGCCAGTGAATGGTAACCCGGGCCATTCCTTGCACACAGGGGAAGATTTGGAAGCATAATAAAACAGACAATATGTCACAGCAAAGAATATCCATTGTAACAAATGGAATTAAAACTAAATCTTAATCTTTAAAATCACTTCTGTGGAGCATTGTATATATAATATATATTTTTTTCATTTATTTGTCATGGGTGATGTTATTTTATACCAAAATAAAGTAGCTTAAGAATAGAATGAAATAGCTGTAATACATTGATACATACTAATATGTTTTGTAGTTTTGCAGTTAACTAAAGAATTTGATAGTCCTTTTGTTTTTGTTTTTCTGAGTCATAGCGCCTTTGTTATGCATTTGCTGTCAGGTTCAGGTACCATGTACTATCAACTGTAGCTTTGTTTTTTAAATTTTGTTTACACATACATGGTCCTGCAAGTCCTTAATGATAATGATGGTGATGATAATAATGATTATTATTATTATTATTACTATCATCATTATCATCCTCTTCATTATTGATATTGATATTACTATTATGATAATTTATTATAATTTTGACTATTATGATTATCATCAGTGCTGTCAGTATCATTATCATCATTATTATTATTATTATTATTATTATTATTATTATTATTATTATTATGATTATGATTATGATTATGATTATGATTATTCTAATGCTATTAACAGCATTAATACTAATAAAGATGAAATCTAACACTTTCTGAAAAATCAGACAAGGTTAAATGGCTAAGATAATAGGACTAGGAGTGGAGTCCTTGGTGACTATTCTTGTGTACACAAAATTGATAAACTAAAATCACAATGTATGTGGATGTATGTGCAAGCCATGTTGGCATCAATGGAAAATTTTCCAAAGGCCTTCCTTAACATTTAATAATCTAGTCACTTTTCCATGACCTAGAACTCGCTTGATTTATCACAATGATTGCAAAATAATAAATTGTGATATTATTATAGGGTGATCATGTATGGGAGCAAATGTTCTATGTGTTTCAGCATTACCATACCTCTCCCCCCTTTCCATGTACACTTGTAGCTTGAAATTATTTGGGGGACTATTGTGTTGACAGGAATAATTAGATATTCCAGTTGATAATAACCTTTACTATAGGGAATAAGTACCACCCCACCTTATAACCCTCCAACTGCAAGTTTGGCTGTAAAAATGGACAGGAAGTTATCTGGCCTCAAGATTTTAAAGTGAGGAAACCAAAAACTATATAAAAAGATTACAAAACAATCTGAAATAGGGTGCCTAGTCTTCCAGACTGCTTGCCATATATGTAAGTGTACATGTTGAGTTAGGTTTATTTTTGTAATGTCTTATTTTGATGGTTCATTAGTTTTGCAATAGTGGAATTCATGGATAAAGGAACCTTCACCACATTCTGCTTTAAGGCCAACAAGATGGCTGCAGAAATTCATGGGTTACTTCAGAAAACCTTTGGTGACAGAGCTGGCTTTAGGAAGCTATTAGGGACAGCACTATGGCCCACATCAGAACATTTTCTTGATAAAGTCGTTTCAAGTAGGGCTAAAAGGTGTAAGAATTATTTCAAGAATGTTGATTGACAATCAGAAGGCACATCATGTTCAAGTTTGCAGAGAGATCAGAAATCAAGTAAAAATGGCACCTACTCATATAGCTCTAAGAAGAGTTTCTGGCAAGGATTAGGAAGAAAGAATGGTGAGTGTGCAAACCGTAAATTATAATTTTCTCTTCCTGATTATATGCTATTTGATTTCATGAAAATGTTTGCTACAATACTTTAGCGTCTTTCTGAAGTAAAATCGTGTTGTATTTTCTTATTTGAAGTAATAACAGAAAAACAGTTTGATTTTGAAAATTATAGTAAATTTTTAATTTGTTCCAGGCATACAGAATTCAAGAATCTTCTTCAATTCTGAAGTTTTTGATGTGTAATTAACATGAAATAAACCAGAGTATTATTGTGATTTTCACTGGAGCAACCTAAAAGTCGAAGTGACTTGGATCTTTGAGTTAATCAACCCTATGACTGTGCAAAGTGGATATATCTGCAGAGATTCAATATACTGGTACTATTAACTAAAAAGCTTATGTACCCCACAGCCAGAGAATAAAAGCCTTTTTAGCTACAAGAGTTGAAGCATCTTTTGTATTAGTTATAGGCAGAGATATGATAATGATGCCCCATGTGAGCAACAATCCAACTGAACTAATGATGGAAAAAAGTGTTTCAAGTCATAGACTTATTTTCATTTTTATGGGCAAATATAATAGTGAGGGGTATATGCTGTTAGCAAAATTACACAGTCAGAGGGTTAAACAGAATAGAATTCAGATTGGTGTTTATACTAATTTACAATATTTTCTTAAACTTTAGTGTAATATGTTGTTTAATAAAAAGTAATTGGAAACAAATTCACTTGCATCAAATTGAGAAGAAGAACCTACAGTTGTCAGTTTGTTTGGGAAATATTTAAACTGTAGGATAGTGTACTTGGGAAAATGTAGGACTACTTACAGGTCTCTTCATTGAAATTTGCTTTACATTTATAACCCAGTCTTTTTCTTCCTTTCTTTAATTTTTGTAAGAGAACCAATTAGATTGGTATAGATTTTGGACAGATATTGGAGCAAGAGTTTATCTATATCCATGAAAACTGTACAAATGTTAAGTTAGATTTATGTTTTAAAAGTAAATAATTTTTTATTGGTACCATGTCTAATATTGAATTACAGAATAAGGTATCTACAGCTTATAAAACATCATTTGATATTGGCAATAAAAATGTAAAGAATTTTTTGGTACATTTATAAATGGTTGAATGATTCCATAGGACATACACAAAATGAATAACTCTACGGATGCTATAAAAATGTGTGTTTTCTTAAGATTCAAGAATCTGTTTACTTTTGATTTCTTATTAACATGTATGTGTGATAAACACCCTTATGTTTGTCTGTGTTGGTGTAGTTTGTGTATGTGTGTTTAATCTATTGCTCCCTTTCCATGCATGTATTAGTGTATATGTGTGAGTGTGGTTTGAGTAAATGTAAAAGAGCAAGAGTCCATGCCAGTATGCATATTTGTATGTAGGTATTCTTTCTTGGTGATAATGAATGCTAACCTAAATTAAAATGTAATACTGAAAACATTTTACTAGCAAAAAAACAAACAGGAAACTTGTAATCTAGTAATGAATTTCTGAAATACCATAGTTTACCTCCCAGACATATTTCTGTGAATATTTATTTATCTCTCCTACTCTTTCTTCAGGATTCAGCAGCCCGGGAGTGCCCTCGGAGAGCGACTCCCGACCGCAGCTCTCACCCCACCACCCAAAGCAGCTTCTCTCACCACCACACGAACTTCAGGCAAAATGTTCATGAAGACTAGGAATGCCGAGCCAAGTCTTCCTTCCCTCTACCTCCATGGGGGTTCATACCATAGACCACAACGCTTCTCTATGAAAAGAATGT